>SNQJ01S0032684.1:282625-305727 GCA_010110895.2 Picea sitchensis
ACTTTGTCACTTCACTTTATTATTTATATAATTTATTATTTGCAAGCACTTTGACTTCTTTGACCTTTTGGGGTTGCAAGCCAATCATATGAGGGTCCTTCAACTTCGTAAGGCCATAACTCTCAAACCGTGAGGAGTTATGTGACGTTCCACATACCAACTGAAATGGAATGACATGTACTATCCATCTAGAATAGTCTTACCTACAAATATATCAAAACTCATACCATTATACATCAAACAAACTTGTTTCCATTATCCAAATATTTGTGCTACCAAAATTCGCTACCATACTTTCTTCAAGAGTTGACATCAATCACAACCAACCCAATTAATCAACACTTCCCCCCCAACACTAGCTTATTAACTAAGTATTTCAATGCAAAATGATCTATTTCTAATTTCATTTTCTACTTATATCCTGGGTTCAATTGGTATGGTATCCACTTCACTTGCTTGACATCTAGCCTCAAAGGGATCTTTATCTCTCCCAGTTCCCCAATAATCCCTTTATTTTCTAAAAATGTAGTTGGAAATTGGTCATGATACTTGTGCAGTAAATAAGTAATATTTTAAACAGTTTCTCCATTCCAATAATCTCCAATGTTCACAAAATTGGGATTTTTCTTTGTACCAATATTGACCTTGTGGGTTCTCAACGACTTTGCATACACAGTTGATTCAAGCTTTGGACCCTCTACTACGCACTCTCCTTCAGTTTCTGGTATTTGCAACTTTCTTAGTTATTCATCATCCTAGTCTTCCCTAGCCACATTATAGCATTCCATAACTTCTTCAATAGTCACGGAACATATGTGCACACTACATAAGGGTACTATTTCTATCAAGTATTCTAATGTAAAAATATTATCTTTGATAATTTGCAGAGATTTATCAGTCACAGGAGGATCATCCTCAAAACTAAAATTCACCTTAAAGTTGTTAATCAAATCCTCCCAGTATGTTGTTCCTCCACGCATTTCTAGTTCTAAATACCAGTTCTTTGATATCATATCCATAGTACGTACAAACAAGTGTGTCCATTCTTTCTCAGGTGTTGACCTCCATGTTGCAGTACACTATGTAACATGCTTTGTAGGATAACCCAATCCAGTATACTTCTGCATAGTATATTTTGTTTCCAACCTATCCTGTAACAGTCTCCTGCATTTCTTCCAACTATATATTCTCTCCTTATGTGCAGCTCACCATCTCGTCGGGGTCACTTTCAGCGCAACATCTAAAGCTAGTAACCTCTGTTGATCTAGTGTTGGAAAGGCATTGTGGAAATAATATTTATGAAAATACTAAGTATGGAAGATGTGCACAGAATAAGAAGAAGAAGAATATGAAGAAGAAGGAAGACAAGGAAGGCTTGGGAGTGCACAGTTGAGGTGCATTCAGGAGTACAATGCGCAATAATAAGAATAAAGAGGAAGAATAAAACAAAAGAATAAAGCAAGAGGAGAAAGTGGGTGAAAAGGAAGGATAATAGTTTGGCATGCAAAAAGAAGAAAGGTGTGTAGAAGTAGGAAGACCAGCTATCGATAAGGAAAAGGAAACATGCAGGTAAAGAATCCCGAACAACAATTCAACACAAGTTGTCAGGAGTTGTTAAGAATTGTAATAAGGTTTTGGGATGAGAAAAGTAGGATTTTAAACCCTAGAATTCATGTGTAAATATGTAATAGATTGGGAAGATAGGGGTTCTTCTCTCGTTCTCATTGGTTCTATTGGAGAAGAGAGTGGTAGAATGTTATGCAGAGATACTATTGAGTATCTATTTGAATGTTAGGGAGATTTTGCAGAGAGAGAGAAGCTTGCATTGTAGAGAAGCTAGGCTAGGTGAAGGAAACAATGGCATGATGTATCTTTGTAAGCGTAGTGCGCAAGCCTGAGACAATTATCAAAATCATAATAAATAAGCCAACCATTGTGGAAGTAGCCCAAATTTGGGTGAACCATGTTAACTACTATGTTTATTGTCTTTTATCTAATTGATTATAGATACTTTATGGATGTATATTAGACTAGATTTGGTTTATGTGTGAGCATTGCACAATAATTATGAATGTTTTAGTGATTGGTTTATATTTTAATCAGACTTATAATGGTAATATGTAATTGAATTCACTAAGTAACCAATGAATAACAAATACATGATAACACGCACAGGACTGATAAGTAAGAATGAATAGAGTGATCACCTCCCATTCCCTCACTATTCTAGAAACTTGGTTCTTGCAGCCCCAATAGATGCCTCGGGTGAGACTTCACTTGAATTCAGTTGATGCCGAAAGGGCTGGTATCTAAAGGGTTTTTTGGATTAATATAACTTGAAACTAGGTTCTTACACTAGTGCGCCAACAAATGGTTCCATTGTCAGGACCCAGAATATGTGATTGAGGGAATGTTTTGGACGTGGACTAAGAAAGAGATCTCATAATGGTTGGAAGGAAAGGAGTGAGATTTTTCTCGGAAAGAGAATAGAAAACCTTGGATGAGCAATGAGAAATGGATGTAAAGGTATGTGTACATAGAGCTGCATGAAATTTTCTTTTGTGAATTTCCAATTATTCTGACCGAGTGGCTAGAAAGATTAGTGGAGAAAAATAGAAGGTATCGAACTGCAACTTCGAGGAATTGGACTCCTGAGTTGGTAACACAACTGAGTCCTATAAGTAATCAAACTATGCGTGAAGTGGATTTCTAGTTGGATAGTATATTAGGAGGATATATTACATAATTTGCAGTAAATTGTACCCAATCATATAGTGTTGCAAAAAGAGATTTTTTCAAAGGTCCATGCGGAAGGTTCATGAAATCATTGGGTACATGGATAAATATGTTGTTGTGTGAAAAGTGTGTGACGACCATGGATTACGACGGTGAAGGGGATCGTGAACATAGGGGAACCGAGGGATGACAAGAGGATATTCTGAGGACAGGAGAGAGCAAAGGAAGAAATGAAGAAGGGAGGGAGGGATTGAGGATGTAGAGGACTGAAGAGGTTGTATTAGAGGAATAAAATGAGTTTGGAGTATTGCACAGTGAAAGGAGGTACAAGAGGTGAAATATTGGAGTTGAGAAAGGATATTTTCACAGTGATCCAAAGTGGAGAGGACCTTGCACAATAGTCCAAATCGTGGATATACCACACATAAAAGGAGAGGAATAAGGGCTCCAGTCCAGTCCTATAATAGAAGATTCGTTACTTCCTACTCAGACACGATTCTGTGTCGAATCCACAACCTCGTGTGCATCACCAAAATCGAATATAACAGTTGAATACTTATCAAAATAACTTATAGTTATGTTCAATGATATTTCTGTGGTGAGGATTGTTTTCAGTAGTGTTCGGAAAAACCACAGTGTTATTAATGGATTGTCGATGTTTCAAATCCATATCAGGATCCATCTTCAGGACTAGAAGCCTGGATTAAAAACCGAAGAGAAGCGCTTAATATAGATACTAAAGGAGACATAAAAAAAATAATAAACCTTAAGGGTCGGCTAGAACCCTAATTTATTAATTAGTTTGTGTTTTAGTTTAAATTGTTTTTTAAGTTTTTAATTTATTTTGAAATTTTACTTTTTTCAAATTAATCATTTTTTATAGTGTTGTTTTGATTCTAAGGATTTAGATTTAAAAGTTTTGGTGTTTTTAGGTTTAGTTAAGATTAATTAATATCACCTATAATTTTGTATGTTGTTTTCTAGTTTAGGGTTTACTTTTTTTTTTCTTAAATTTTTTCATTTTTAATGTTGTTTTATAATTAGGGTTTTAAAAGCTAAGTTGTTATAATTTTGTATGTTGTTTTCTAGTTTAGGGTTTTGTTTTTTCTCTTTCTTTTAAAATTTATATTTTTAATGTTGTTTTATAATTAGGGTTTTAAAAGCTAAGTTGTTATAATTTTGTATGTTGTTTTCTAGTTTAGGGTTTTGTTTTTTCTCTTTCTTTTAAAATTTATATTTTTAATGTTGTTTTATAATTAGGGTTTTAAAAGCTAAGTAGTTAAAGTGATTTACATTAAAAGTTTTATATGTTTTGAGGGTTAAATTAATGCATATTTTAATGGTTTGTTAACCTAGTGTTTAGAAGACTAGAAATTTTAATGGAAAAGGTATGTTGACGACACCAATGTACTTTGGCCCCATGGGAAGGAAGAATTGAACAAATTCTTTCAACACCTAAACAGTATTTCAAAAGACATAAAGTTCACAATGGAACTTGAAGAAAACGGTAGCATCCTTTTCCTAGACGTTCTAATTAATAGGAAACACAATGGAAGCTTAGGACATACAGTTTATAGAAAGAAGACCCACACAAAGAACTATCTCCACGCAAACTCCCATCACCACCCCAACCAGAAACTAGGAGTCCTAAAAACTCTAACCACAAGGGCCATTAGGATCTCAGATAAAGAACACTTTGAACAAGAAAATTATCACATTTCCAATATTTTCAGGAACATTGGATATAAAAATAAAGACATTAAAAATGCAATCAAAAAATCCAAAGAAAAAANTTTTTAATGTTGTTTTATAATTAGGGTTTTAAAAGCTAAGTTGTTATAATTTTGTATGTTGTTTTCTAGTTTAGGGTTTTGTTTTTTCTCTTTCTTTTAAAATTTATATTTTTAATGTTGTTTTATAATTAGGGTTTTAAAAGCTAAGTAGTTAAAGTGATTTACATTAAAAGTTTTATATGTTTTGAGGGTTAAATTAATGCATATTTTAATGGTTTGTTAACCTAGTGTTTAGAAGACTAGAAATTTTAATGGAAAAGGTATGTTGACGACACCAATGTACTTTGGCCCCATGGGAAGGAAGAATTGAACAAATTCTTTCAACACCTAAACAGTATTTCAAAAGACATAAAGTTCACAATGGAACTTGAAGAAAACGGTAGCATCCTTTTCCTAGACGTTCTAATTAATAGGAAACACAATGGAAGCTTAGGACATACAGTTTATAGAAAGAAGACCCACACAAAGAACTATCTCCACGCAAACTCCCATCACCACCCCAACCAGAAACTAGGAGTCCTAAAAACTCTAACCACAAGGGCCATTAGGATCTCAGATAAAGAACACTTTGAACAAGAAAATTATCACATTTCCAATATTTTCAGGAACATTGGATATAAAAATAAAGACATTAAAAATGCAATCAAAAAATCCAAAGAAAAAACAAACATAGCACCTAAACCCCATGACAACCAAACCACTAATAACATTGCTTACCTTCCCTACATCCAAGGATTAACAGACAAGATTGCAAGGGTCCTCAGCAAAAAAGAGATTAAGACCTCCTTCAAACCACTTGAAACCATCAAACAAAACATGAGATCCGTCAAAGACAAACTTGACCCGCAAAATTGTAAAGGAATTTACAAAATCGAATGCTCTTGCGGTAAATGCTACATTGGTGAAATTGGTCGCTCCTTTCAAGTTAGAATTAAAGAACATGGGGCTGACATAAAGAATGAACGCATTCTCACCTCAGCCTTAGCAGAACTCTCCCTGAAAACAAAACACCATGTGCACCTAGAAGATACAAAAATCTTAGCAAAAGAAGATCACCTATTTAAACGTCGCATTAAAGAAGCAATTGAAATCCAAAGAAATCCTAACAACCTTAATAGAGACAATGGCCTAGAACTAAATGAAAATTGGCTCCCTCTAATAAAAAATAAATTAATAGTTAAGTAATTAAACCTATAATATAAAAATAAAAAAAACTAATTTCAAATTAATAACACTTTTAGTTCTAAAAAACTAAAACAATTTCTAGTCTTCTAAACACTAGGTTAAAAAACCATTAAAATATGAATTAATTTAACCCTCAAAACATATAAAACTTTTAATGTAAATCACTTTAACTACTTAGCTTTTAAAACCCTAATTATAAAACAACATTAAAAATAGAAATTTTAAAAGAAAGAGAAAAAACAAAACCCTAAACTAAAAAACAACATACAAAATTATAACAACTTAGCTTTTAAAACCCTAATTATAAAACAACATTAAAAATGAAAAATTTTAAGAAAAAGAAAAAGTAAACCCTAAACTAGAAAACAACATACAAAATTATAGGTGATATTAATTAATCTTAATTAAACCTAAAAACACTGAAACTTTTAAATCTAAATCCTTAGAATCAAAATAACACTAAAAAATGATTAATTTGAAAAAATTAAAATTTCAAAATAAATTAAAAACTTAAAAAACAATTTAAACAAAAACTCAAATTAATTAATAAATTAGGGTTCTAGCTGACCCTTAAGGTTTATTATTCTTTTCTCTCTCCTTTAGTATTTATATTAAACGCTTCTCTTCTATTTTTAATCCAGGCTTCTTGTCCTGAAGATGGATCCTGGTATGGATCTAAAACGTCGACAATCCATTAATAACACTGTGGTTTTTTCAAACACTACTAAAAACTTATAGTTAGCAAGGGGGGACAAAGTAGCATAAATCAGAGCAGTGGAAGCAGTGCACAGAGTCATATTCAACCAACATCGCTAAGAGGAGGTACTACACAGAGAAACATGGCAGGGGTAGGCAATACCCTTATACTCCATGCGTTCTAGGGGGTTGGTTTAGAGGACCCAGAACAACATATGTTTGTCTGTGAGACAATTTGGGTTGCAAAGAATGTCCAAGGTGAGGGTGTGAATATTGCGTCATTGGAAAAAAAAATAGAGGTCGTATGTTAGTATGGTACATGAAGCTGCAGAGTACCATGCCTACAGGACAAGCCAAGACTTTGGCAGAGATAATAAAAGAATTGTTGGAAGAGTTCAAGAAGCCAAAGTCTGATTCACAGTACATTACAGAAATAAAGGAAATTAAATAGGTGCAAACTGAATCATTATGGGATTATGACCAACGTTTTAAGGATGTGATGGGTAGACTGGAATTCCATATCCCTGATCAACAACATCAAGAATGGTTTATTGTCAGACTCCTACCACACATATGCATGTCATTAATTCAACAGAAGGTTACATCATATCATGAGGCTCTGGAAATTGTAATGAAATTCAAATCATCCCCTGTAGGAGACAATGGAGGGATGATGCAAGTTCAGACATAGTTGGATACATTGACAATTCAATTGGTAGAAATTACAAAAGGGAAGGAGAAATGAGAACACGTTTGGTGTACCAAGTGTAGGACTGAAGGCCATCACAAGGACAAATTCCCATCCTTCGTGCAATATTTGGCGACTGGAGCACTGAATCCACTACCAAGAGGGGGATACTGCAAAATATGTAATAAATGGAAACACCATCCGACTGAGTTTCCATTATTGTAGAAGTATCAGAGTACACCAAGGAACTTATTTTGAAATTTTTGTAAGTTCGTTGGACATGAAGAGAAGGATTGTCACATGTTCATTTTGATGAGGGAGTGCACTTCATATATGTACAGGAATTAGGAGGAGAATCCTACAACAGAAGGAGGTGGTCCATAATATAATAATTAGAGAGGCTTTAATCTAGGAAACAGAGGAAATTTTGGTAGAGAAGGAAGAGGGTCGATAATATTTTACAATTGTAATCAACCAAGACACTTAGCTCACTACTACCCGAATCTATGTACAATGTGCACATACTATAGAGCATCGGACCATGCGACAAAATATTGTCCTCAACTAGTTGCGAAATGGAAGGAAAGAGGGAATCATAACATGAATCCAAATAAGAATGTACAGAAAATATCAGTGGAGAAATGCAATGAAGTTCCAAGAATAGAAGTTGTTATGCGCAAAGGATCTAGAATAAGGTTTGATGCGATGAATGGAGGAAAACAGGCTAAGAAATGGGTAAGGAATTCCACAAGGCCTATTCCATCATTCGTCCCTCAGTAGGAAAATGATACATATCATAGGGAAATAAAAGAGGTACTTGGATAGGATTGGGGAGCATCAACATCATTTTTTCCATAGGTCATTGATTGCATTGGGCTAGAGAAGCCAATTGGGAAGGTAAGAACTCTAAAAGAATTCCTAATAAGTTGTATAGAGATAATGAAAGATTAAATTGAATTGAATGCACTATATGAGTTGATTGATCACTGCATGCAAGGAAGGGAAACTTCCATCACAGAGAGGGTGGTGAATCAGGTACTGCATAGAAAGAGGACCAATGGGGAATTCATATTAAAAGTGCAGATTGTGGAATATGATGTGGATAATGTTGTATTGTACTTGGGGTCCGATGTGAATGTATTACCAATGGAGACATAGGAGATGATGGGAAAAACCAAGTTGATCTGGTCTCCTATTCAGTTAAGCCTCACAAATTAGCACAATATAGTACTGATTGGTCGATTGAAAATACATGTGAACATATATGGGGTGTGCAACACAACGGAATTTGAATTTATTGAGATCGTGGATGATAGTCAACCATATCTAGAATTAATTGGACTTGAATGGGAATTTGATAATTAAGTGATCATTAATCTAAAGTGAAGAGAAAATATATTTGAATTCAGGGATTTGAAAGTGATTGCACCATTGGACCCAACAGAAGGAAAGATATATATAGAGCCAGCAAAAGGAAACAACACTGACAATTAATATAACATGATTGTGCGGATGGAAAATTATGTAAACACCACTCCAAATGGTGTGCTAAGTTGGAGAAGTATCAGTTTGTGTGCATTAGATTCATAGGAAGGTCTGGAGCGTTGTAAACAGAGGATGCATGAAGTATCAACTAGACGATGTGCATGCATAACTCGATCCTTGCATTGAATTGGAACAGAGTTATGTGATCCACCCGAGTATGATGGATTAACTGATATAAGCCTATTTGTAAAGGCATTTGAGTTACAGATGCCCAAAAAAAAAAGGTTGTTGGCACTAGATGTTGTCCTAAAAGTGACTCCAATCGGATGGTGGGTTGCACATAGAGAGGGGATGGAATAGTGGTCGCAATGTAGAAGACTAATGCAAGTAAGGTTTGGATTCGAGGTAGAAAATATTGTGTAGAAGTATACAGGGGAGAGTGACCCCACAAGGGATAAATCTCACTTCAGTGCAAGAGAAAACCTTTATCAAAATTGCCTCTCTATTCTCTCATGCCTTTGTCCTTATTTGCCTTCTTATTTTATTCTTCAATGAGGTAGTTCAAGTGATTCACCACACATTCAAAAACTTCAGAAAAAATACATATATTTTTAGACTAGCAGGTTGATGTTTCAAAACGCATCTTCTAATTTGGCAAAAACAAATGCATGTAGCTTCAAACTCTGAGTTGGCAGACTGGTAGAAAAATGTATAAGTCATATTAATAAATGATTTATTGGTAAAGCATATATATTTATTGTTAATATCCCTCTAAGATATTTATAATGAACCCATGAGAATTCCTTTCCTTACTCACCTCTAGTGAACAAACATCCACTAAAACTTTAAAATTTCAACCAGAACATTTGTGAAAAACATAGATAACAACAAGAAAATCTGAACCAGGATGTATTTTCTTTAAGAGCTCAACTAGGTTATTTTCACAATGAACCAAACTCACAATATTGTAATGAAAATGATGTAAAGTGAGTAAATGAATGCAACAGATCCATTCTGAGAGAATGAGGAGAGAAAACATACTCAAAACCAGTTCAAACAGATCCATCATAAATTATAGTTGTAAAAAAAATCATATATTTGATGGGTAAATGAGTTGGTATTTACATACCTGTAACCAAGTGCTTAAATCCTTGTCAAAAATGGGTACAAACAGTTATCAAACCACCAAGGCCGATCTTTCTTACCAAGTTCAGACTGTAATCCCTCTATAAAGCAGTGAAAATGAAATTTTGAACTTCAAAGAATGAGTGTAGTATATGTAGGGTGGTGGGTTAATGCCTACGTCCTTGTGAATTGAATGCATGGGCAGCCTCACATTATCCCAAATTCACATGAAACCCAAAACTCTTGCCATGTCATACTTCCCTTTCCAACTAGTGCCATAGTATCCAACCAAAAATAAGAGCAAGTGCCAAGTATGCAATAGGGACATGTGTCATATCCATGTGTATCTTGTCATAACTGTCATGCCATCATAACCATTGAATGACAACCCAAGACAACACCTAAGTTTTGCATTATTAAACCACATTTATGACATAAACCAAATGCAATACATTAATATATGTTGGTTGTTGTGTCCAATGTATAAATTAAACCAAAGCTTGAATGGAAGCCCAAATACACTTCATACCATTGACCAAAAGCTTATATATATACCACATGCTATATGAATTTAATATTCGGGCTTTAAAAAACAAAATATAACACAACCTTGTAACAAGAAGCTCCATATAACCATTTATTATATGGAATTTAATATGTATTTGTTTCCATGTATTCATTGTTACTTACAACATATACCTTTGGATTCTTGTCATGGAATGATATGAAACTTAGGAGAATATAGATAACCTTTTCCATTCCTTCCTTATGGCTATAACACATAAATTCCTCAAGGATATAACCACAAGGTAATGACACTTCATGAGCATAGGTGTATGTAGTATGGAACCCTTTCTAAAAATTTATGAACATAACCTAAATCTTCCATATGAAACCAAGCTAAATCAAACATCATAATAAACTTGGAAAAATGAAAATATCATCATGCATATCATAAATGCATATTTTCCTTTAAACTTTTGCATTCATTTGCTATAATTCTAGGAATAATTGAAAATAAACTCTTCACTTCTTATGTCTTATAGGGGGTCCCACCTAAAAATTATGTTTATCATAATAATTTTAGTACGCCATGCAACCATTTGCGGGCTATATAACTAGTGGTGAGTTTTTGAGTCAACGGGTCCCATCACTATGGATTTCTATGATTTATACATGATTTTCCAATAGGAGGGAATCATTACACTTTCAAAGGAATCATCATCAGTTCTCCAAATATCATTAACTCCCACCATATGGAAATTCTTCTTTAAAAAATGAATCCAATAATTTAGGCTCAATTCCATGCCATTCAAGCCTTTGAGACACCTTCTCAATCCATCCATCATAATATGCAGTTGGTATTGTCCAAACACCAATTTGTATTTGAAACTCCCGAAGGTCTACCACCCTCCCAAGATGAGCATGATCACTCTATTCCTCTCATTCCAAGTATATTCCCAACCAATGTATTCCATTTTTTCCATCCATATTCCCAAAAAATGAAATTGAAAAGATAGTTTAGGGGTTGGTCACTTCTAGTGTCATCTTCCCTACTACCAATCTTTATTAATCACCAGTTGTCATGGTCCTCAAGAAAGAAGGAACATGATTCATATTTCCTCACTTTAGATCTCTCAACAAAATAATAGTCAAGGATAAGTTCCCCATTCCATTCTTCGATGACCTTTTGGATGAGATCAAAGGAACACAATTCTTCACCAAATTCACATGAAGGAGGCCAATATTTCCAAAACATATTTTCACAATCATTAAGGCCATTACAAGTTTTTGGTGATTCTCTTTGGAATTTTCAATGCACCTTCCACCTTCCAGAGTCTCGTGAACAATGTATTTCAACCCTTTATATATCATATTTTCCTCATTTTTTTTATGATATCTTGATCTACAATAAAACTTGGCACACCCATGCCACCCATGTGGATCAGGTCTTACAACTAATTGTTAATCATCAACTCCTTATCAAGATGTCCAAATTTTCTTTTGGTGTATTTGAAGTGGAATATTTGGGCCATGTTGTTAGTGATCTATAAATTGTCTTGAATATTCCACTAGACAATTTTTCAAAACATATCTAATAAAATAATGAAATATTTACTGTGAAGGTTAATTTCCTTTAGATATCATATTCTTTAATTATGGGTTTTCTTCTTAAAATGTATAATAGATAAAATGTGAAAAATAGAAAACATAAATAAATACTCACACACCATCCACAAATAACCACAAAATATAACCTAGGAAACTCATTATGAGAGAAAATCCAACTAGAAAGTAAGGTCGCTCTGCTCTATTTTCTTCAAATGAAAGTACAAAGAAAGAGGAACTCTCTATGGAGTTTCTTTTGACAATGTGGCTTGTATGGATGCTACATAATCTCTCCTCTATTATTATCTCAAAATACCACTCCTAGGTGGTCTACTCAACTATGCAACAAATACAGTGCTAAAGAATAGAACCCTTTCTCCTCCTAGTAGCTTGATATTTAACATAGCTCGATAGTCATCTAGGTTTAAGGTTTTGACTTCCTCAACCCTAAATTAGTGATTAGGTTTGGAAATTATAGAATATTATTGAAATTCCACAATTGGATAGCCACATATGTGTGAGTAATGGGGGTAGACGTGGAATCCACTCGTGCCATGGTGGTAAACAAGGTAGGTCAACTTGCAAGAGGCATAAATTTTGCATACGAGCTATGATTGAGACATTTGATGCACCATTGGAAAGGTCTCAGAGTGTGGAACACTATCATGGGTGTGGGAATATTTTCCAAGCATTAGAACTCCAAAAAATGTCGCTTAATGCCTCAAAATGGCCCCCAGAAGTTTTTGGACCCCAATTTTCCAAACTAGGACCTCCCACTGAAATGTCCCTACAAGCTTATTCCTCCAATTCTTTCCACCCATAAAGTATAGATATATATGAAAAATAATATAATGATCCAATCCATATCACACCTCCCCATTTAGAAAGGTGTTTGGTCCCCAAAATCATTACAGAATTAAGTGAGAGAATTTTTCCTCTACCTTCTCCCTCGAGTACCACTTTTCTTTTCCTAGAAGTTGTCCTTTAAACCCAATATTCCAAAGGTGATACTACCCTTTCCTTATAGTTATGGACCTCTTCTACAAAATTGTGTCCTCTTCCAACTCTTCCTAATAATCTGGTGCTAATTCATCTAAGGAAGGTAGTAGCTTCCTAGTGCTCTTTCTGCTTGGAACCTCTTGGTTTCCCTCTCTTGTGGCCTATGTTTTCTCTATAGTGTTCATGTAAACATGCCTCGTCCACTATCCTTGGCTTGAAAAGCATCACTTTCTTTCATAGATGGCTATATAGACCCCCTAGATACTTAAGGAGTAAATCTAGGCTCTTGGAAGAGATACCCAACATTATGGCCATATTTCTAAACTTGGTGGTGTACTACTATACATTGTGCCCTTGATTTTTCCTCACATAGTGCCATCGGATCCATTAGTCCTCTACATACTCGATAGGGTAAAATTAGGACTTGATGAGGGTTTTTAATTCCTCCCACCTAGATATTTGTGGATCACCTTCCAGCCTAAGTGTTTTCATATGGATTTCCCACTAGGTTAAATCATGGCCCTCTAACTTCAGTCTGGAAAATGATATATTGTGTTCTTCATCTATATTGTGAATGCTAAAATAAACATCTAGTTGATACCACCAATGATTCATTTTTAATTCAATGATCTCACCTTAGTATGGATTTATGTCCACTTTTGCTTCGATCTTGAATAAAGAATGTGAAGGGTTTATGGTACTAGAACTCGGCTGCTCTTTCTTGAGTTCTTTTCATGACTCATTTTTTGGGTCTCTATTTTCCCTTGGTTTCCCGTCTGATCTAATCTCTAATTTTGAGCCTCCAACATCTCCAAACAGTTTGATATTGCTTGCTAGAGTTTCCCCAAGGAGGGACATATTGTGAGATATTTCAGCGACTTTCTCTTCTAGCCTCACAAATATCTCCTCTGTTGGATCTCGAGGGTTGTTATGAATAGACTCGTCGGCCATGCCTAGGGTTATATGACTTTCTTCTTAAACTGATTCCTGAATCCCTACAAATTTCCACAAATACCCTAAGAAAACCTACTATAATACCAATATGATTTGTAAACTTCCATGGATATTCCACTAGATAGTTCATCACAATAGATCTAATAAAATACTAAAATCTTCAATGTGAAGGTTAATTTCCTTTAGATCTTAGATTATTTAATTACTTGGTTTCTACTTAAAATGTATGAAATAGCTTAAATGTGAAAAATAGACAACAGAAATAAATACTCACACATCATCCACAAATAAACGCAAGATATAACTTGGGAAACCCGATATGGGAGAAAACCCAACTAGAAGGTGAGGTCTCCCGGCTCTCTTTTATTCAAATGCAAGTATAAATAAAGGGGAACTCTCTATGGATTTCCCTTTGACATTGTGGCCTCTATGGATTCTATATAATCTCTCATCCTCTAGTATGCTCTCAAAATACCACTCCTAGGTGCTCTTCTCAACTATGGAACAATTACAGTGCTAAGGAATGGAACCCTTTCTCCTCCTAGTGGCCCAGTATTTAACATAGCTTGATAGTCGTCTAGGTTTAGGGCTTTGACTTCCTCAACCCTCAATTAATGATTAGGCTTTTATCTTCTAGAATCTTCTTGAAATTCCATAAGTGGTTATCCCCATATGTGTGAGTAATGGGGGCAGATGTGGCATCCACTCGTACCATGGTGGTCAACAAGGTAGGTCAACTTGTGGGAGGCATAAATTTTTTGTACGAGATTTAATTGAGGAATTTGATGCACCATTGGAAAGGTATCATGGTTTGGAACATAATCATGGGTGTGGGAATAAGTTTTAGACACTGAAACCCAAAAAACAAAATGTTTAATGCCTGAAAATGGCCCCAAATTAGGACCCTGATTTTCCAAACTAGGACCTGCCACTAAATGGCCTTGTAAGTTGATTCCTCCAACTCTTTCCACCTATAAAGTATCAAGATAGATGAAAAATAATATAATGATACAATATGGATTAGTTAGTCATGATGGTGTATGTGTGGATCCAAATAAAATTGAAACAATGAAGGATTGGCCCCATCCCAAAACTCTTAAAATTTTAATAGGTTTTCTTGGTCTCACTGGTTACTACATAAAGTTTGTTAGGAAATATGACAAGATTGCAACTCCCCTCATAGCATTGCTTTAAAAAAAATGGTTTTAATGGCATTGCGGGCCAGGCCATTTAGGGTTTGAAGAATGTTATGTGTACAAACCTAGTCCTCTCTCTACTAGAATTCACTAAGACCTTTGTCTTGGAATGTGACCCCTACAATAAAGGCATTAGAGCAATACTCATGAAAGAGGAAAGAGCATTGACCTTTACCAACAAAAAACCTATCAAAAATCCACTTATGAAAAAACAATTATGGCTATACTGCATGCCATGGATAGATGGCATCCAAACCTGCTCAGGGAATGTTTCAAATTAAAACAAATCATATCATCTTGAAATACTTCCCATAGAAAAGGATTATGTCCCCCAAGCCATAGAAATGGGTCACCAAAATGTTGGAATATTATTACGATATCATTTATAAGAAGGGAAAGGATAATGTGGTAGCAAATTCTCTCTCTCTAAAATATGAAGAGGAAAGATCCCCCTTTTCCCTCTCCTTCATAGTAGCAGACTAGTTAAATGACATCTACAACGAATCCTTCATAGATCCCAAGATTTCCCACCTGATACAAAAACTTCAAATGGCACCCCATTCATATCATGCCTACACTTGGAAAAATGTTGAGATTCACTACAAAGGGAATCTATATTTGCAAAAAAAAATCTACCTTTAAATCAATAGTGTTATTTGAACTCAATGCCTCTCTAACTACAAGGTATTTTTTCTTTCATAAAACCTATGAACAGACCAAATGTTCATTTTTTGGGGAATGCATGAAGGACATCCACACTTTTGTGGGAAAATGTGACCTTTTCTATTGACACAAGGGATAAATAGTGAAAATCAAGGTGAAACACAACCTTTACCCATTATGTTACTTGTATGGATGGAGATTTATATGGACTTTATCATTGTGGGGTTATCCAAATCTGGAAATAAATATGTCATCATGGTTGTGGCTGATCGACTTTCCAAATATTCGCATTTTGTTTTCTCCACAACACCCCTTTAAATTCCCCACAATCACTCAAGTATTCATGGATGATATATTTAAACTCCATGGTATGCTCCAAACTATTGTGAAAAAACATGGCCCCACTTTCACTGGCAATTTATGGGAAGACTCTTTTTAGATTCAATGCACTCAATTGAATATTAACACAGTATATCACCCCCAAACTTATGGTCAAACTAAAGTTGTCAACAAGTGTTTGGAAGCGTGCTTGAGGAGATTTACTTCGGAATGACAATCCCAATGGGTTTAGTACCTCTAGTAGAATGGTGATACAACAAAACTTATCATGGTGCCACTCAAATGAATCCCTTTGAGGTTGCATATGGAAAAAATCCCCCGTCATGACTATCCTACTTACCCACAATCTCTAGGTTATAGGAGGTAGACAAAACACTCACAAATTGAATTAACATTTTACACTCTCTCAAGGATAATCTAGTAATGGCTTAGAATCACATGAAGTAGCAGGTTAATCAACATCACTTGAAATGCAGTTTTGAAGAAGGGGATCAATTTTTCCTTCATCTACATCCTTATAATAAGATTTGTCTCAACTACAACCACCACCAATGCACTATCCAAAATGTCCTAATACATTGAAAGGATATTATTAGCTCTCCAAGAGTCACCTCCAGACTCCAAATGGGAGTAAACTTGGTAACATACAACTTGATTTATATTGGGTTTAAAATCAGGGATCAATAAGACTTGAAAGAAAGGAAAAGACAGCAAGACTTGAAAGAAAGGAAAATACAACAGATATCAGTGCAGATCAACGATGGACCATTGGAAAAAGGAGTCATACACACTCTGCTCATTGAAGGCATTTAAGCTGCCTATCAGACAAAGGATTTGTTTAATGATGAAAAGAAGAATAAAGGAATTGACATAAAGATGAACATTCGCTAAGCAAAGATCATGTGTGCGAAGAGAATTTAGATGTGTTTGAACAATAAACAATGATAAATAGGCATATTTAGAGCAGATCTTCTACTGCTTCAAGAATCCATAAATAAAATACAATACATTCAAACAAGAAGAAGAATAGAACAGAAAACATAGAGGACAAATCTGATGAAACAACTCTTATGAATCTTCAATAACATACAAGTTCTCCGGCTTACAAACTGACATATACAGTAATCATGCTTCTAAGGCCCTCTCGGATCTTTTAAAAAACTGAAAACCCCCATTACCTGTGGTTTTCTCCAAATTTATAGCCCTAATCCCATTCTCAGCCCCAGATTCGAGCTTTATCTCCTTTTTTCTAAAAATAGTAAATTGTTACAGAGATGATGACTCATACAAACTGACTTCTAATTTTTAGGAAGTGGTTTTGCAAAAGATAATGCCATGTTATCTCATTCCTACTTTCTAGGATTCTGTTTTGACTGGATTTACTATTCGAGGAACAAAGTCATCTTTATGAAGGATTTGCTTTATCTCCACATATCATGTAAATTTAACCATCCAAATGCCAAATTTGAAGACTAAGTTGATCTTGGACAGAACTGTAGACTTTGGTAGCGTCCTTAGTTTATTTTCATGTTTCAGTGCTACAAAACTAGCACCTTCATAATTTTCGTAGCGAATAAGTGTAGGCTCGCTGCTAAACAGTAGCTTCAGCACTTTTTGCAGCGTGAGCCCATGCTACGAAAACTTTGTTTCTTCTTCTCGTGAAAATTGAAACTGCACTTCTTGTAACCATTCTAAGTTCTACACCAAGACCAGTCTCCCCTATGAATGCCATGTTAAGATTCTCCAAGAAACTGCTACAAATTGAGGCTGCAATTGCAAGATCTATTGTAGTTCCTTCTACATGTACTCCTCTGACAACTTTCAAAAATATAGAAYTTTCATGAAGGCCAAGATCAAGCTGCTTTAAATAATAATGCTAGCCCCTACATCTTCAATTCCATTAAAACACCTCATAATTGTTGTCCCATATGATATCCAGTGCAACAGAATGTCTGCGTTTCAGTGAGAAATGGTCATTCCCATCAATAAGAGCTAAAGCAGTTGATACATCCTCACTGTTATTCTGCTCACTTATGTAGAGTCCACTTGGATTTGCAATGGCCTAGAGACCATCCTGCCCCATTTCCATCATGTTGAGTTCGATCTTTTACATTAGTAAATGTGGGTTGGGATTCATATCCAATGCTCCAGGAATGTCGGACATAGATCTCATGATATTTTCCATCTCAGCCCCTTTGGATTAATTTGGTACAAAAGGCTCTTCTAGTGCTCTATCCATTGGAACCGAACAAGTAAAATGCTATTTGAAGAACAAAAACTTTGCATCTCGCCATAAGATAAAGACTGAAACCTGTAATACAAAAAAGCACAGATCAAAGTTACCACGACACTAACAAGAGATGTTACACTCACAATGCACAAACACGAGCAATACCCACTGATATCCGGTGTCCTCGACTGAATAGAGCATTGATACCAGTCGGAAATGGTGATAAAAAATGCTCCCATAGAAATCGAGTAGAATTGGAGTAACGTAAAGGAGAATTAAACTCAAATATCTTAAATGCAAAACTGAGGTTACAAATCCCACAAGATCTTGATAGCTAGTTGGGTGTGTATTGTGCAAAGTAAGAGAGAGGGAATAATTTGGGGTGAACACTTAACACACGGACTTTCATAGCTTTGAAAATTTAACACCTGCACATTTCCCCTTGGCACTTGGCATCTGAACTGGAGATGTGGAATTTTTTATTTACATTGGGTAGGAAATATCCCACATTTGTGCTGAGAAAACTATATTCAGTGTTTATATATGCCAGCATTTTGATTAACGTATGATGTGTAATGTATCTAGTTTGGACCGATGTGGGCTACTCCTTCTCATGGCTTGGTGCACACTATCTCCTCTTTAGGTAATAACATTGAGGCGATTCTTGAAATGGATATTGGGTGGAAAACCCAATGTTTCCGAGTTTTTAATATTTACCCAAAAAAACATTTTTTTTTAATTGATTCTAGGTTAAAAAACCAATCTCCTTTGTTTTTGTCAAAATAGCTTAATGAAATCAGAGACTCAAGTCCCCCAAAAAATTACCAAATAGCCTAATGAAATCAAAGACTCAAGTCCCAAAAAAAAAATACAAAATAGCTTAATGAAATCAAAGACTCAAGTCCCAAAAAACACATTTTTTTTTTAATTGATTCTAGGTTAAAAAAACAATCTTCTTTGTTTTGTCAAAATAGTTTAATGAAATCAGAGACTCAAGTAGTTTAGGACAATACCAATTTGACATTTTCAAGTGAAATAAATGGAGCTATAGGTTTGATGTAAATTCAATGATAAGCATATTACCAGATTGAGTTTTTTTTTTTTTTTAAATAGGAGGTCTTGACAAAGTTTTGGAACTTTGGCCTTCTGAACCAAGTCAACTTTCCATAATGTCTTGCAAATCAATGCAAGAAGAAATTTGAAATCATAGGAGACAAATATGATGCAAGAGGTAATGGGTGCAAATGGTGGGAGATAAAAATTTTGAAAGTGTCAATATTGATGCTAACATCTGGCTCTTACTGGGATGGAGACCTCCCTGTGAGGCTCCAAGAACCCCTGTAGTTCCAGTGACCTTATTCCATTTTATTTCTGCATCCCTAAGAGCACCTCCGCTCCTTACTGAAAACTGAGAACATCCATCTACTGAAAACAAAACCACTGCAAACCAAATGCTCAAGAAACGAGTTTTATTCGCCCTACTCCTACTCTAACCAACTGTGTTGCTTCTAGATCAAGTGAAATCATGCTTCCAGTGAAGCCATGCAAGAAGTTGATTAACTACTCAAAATTTTGATCTAGATCTGACAAATGAAAGAACCCGTGGCATACATAAGTGAAATTTGAAAAGACAACAGAACAAACATTCACTTGACAAGAATGTTTTGACCTCTATATTACTCAAAGACTCTAGATAATCAGTAATAGGGTCATAAAATCCATAAAAAAATACCTCTTCTTGATATCGTTCCAGCTAAACATCAGATAGTCTCTACATATTCTCTTCTTCATGATGATTGCCAATTCCATCTGTCTGCAAATATGAAAGTTGTTGTGGGTTTCCTTCACTGATTTCAAGAGCCCTCTAACTAAAAGAAAATTGATCTTCATTATTTGTATCTAGAGAAAAAGGATATTCAAATCCATAATAATTAGAAACAATAGTAGGTAAACATTCAACATCCTGATTATCATGAACAATCTCTTCAACTCACTACTAAATTTGAACGTTTTTGTGACGAAGTTTCGTCGGAATAGGGTCGTTGTTGCGACCAAGATGATTTTTTTTGTTTCGTCAGAATCGATTCGTCGATCTAGCAACTGGGAAAAGAAGCCTATACACAATAGGGAAAAGTTACCATTTGTCGATCCATCCACCAAGATTAGTCGGTCTAGCGACCCACTTTAGTCGCAAGCCTTGCTAGCATCTCTAAGGAAAACATAACCTTGGTTACTCTACCGACCATAATTAGTCGATCTAGCAACTAATCTTAGTCGGTCTAACGACTAATATTAGTCGCAAGAGATACCAAGACAACCTTGGCAAACTTGGTCAAGAGACCAAATGGCTATACAAGCAACGAACCTGTGCGTCGCTAGAGCGACTAATGTTGGGGTTTTAAAAAAAAAAAATATGCTATTCACATAGGAATAAGCCCAGACTAGCAAGCTACAGAAGCATACTTTCTGTTAGCGATCAAAAATCACTTGCTAATATTTCCCAAATCACATGATAAGAGGATCATTAGGTAGAAGAGTTATTTTTAAATCTTAAAGTTTTAGAGGTTTTGAGCAAGGCTCAAATTCACATAAATTCAATAAAATGAGGATTTCACCTCTAAAAATAGGCCAAAGGCTAATTTTATCTTTCGGCGGCTAAATGTGAAATTTACAGTGTAATGAGCCGCCGAAAAGCTCTGACTTTTGGTGGCTAAAAGGCAAAATACACGACTAGTAAGCCACCAAAAGCTCTGAAGAGTCCAGATCGGTCTTATTTCTGCCCAGATCGCGTTTTTCCGTTTCCAGAATCTGTGGGAATGATCTCAAATTAAAGATAATAATTATCAGAATCTAGATCGTCCTCTTCATCAAGTTTTGAAGGCATATGGTAAGGGAATGAAGCCAAATGGCATGTTTATTCTTGACAGAAATCGCCTAGCCATCAAAGACAGATTTTGAAATCTGTGATTTTCACCAGCAAGCTACCAAATAATTGTCCAGGTTGTCAAATTCGACTTATGATGATAAGATTGGATCATTTATGCTAAATATTCAATTGATTATGTTTATTTTTGGTATTTCAGATCCATTAAATTAGGATCTTGAAACCTTGATGTAAAGGCTATAAAAGCCTAAGAATTCTAAGACACCAAAGGGGGGGGAAACAGTCTGAGCACTGCGGTTCTATTCTTGAAGACTTGTACATTTCATCCTTTGGAGATGTCCATGAATATTTCTTAACACCGAGCTTCTTTCACATTGTTTCTTCAATTTTCATATCCTTTCTTTCCAAGTTTATGTATACTCAATGACAGAAGGTTGTCATCCCATCTCTTCGTTGGTATATTAAACTTATATACATTGCTTCTTATGTTTGTCTTAGTGCCAGATAGTTGTCATCCTATAAGTGCACTCATAAGCTTAAGCTGCAAGTATTTACTTATTATGTCTGGCCATCTACTATATACAAATCTTATATATGTTTCTGATGGTATGAAGAAGTATCTTACGTATCATTATTGGTCATTCACATATGCCTTTGTGTAGGTATTTCTTCCTAGCATAATGAGTCTTCTCCATGATTTCACACATTGTTTAAAACCTTCTGAGCAGCATAGTTGAAAGCTTTAGTATTTCAAGTGACCCATGTCTTTCTAAATGGATGTGAGTTTATAATGTCATCTGATTTGATCCTTTTTCCTCCACAGTTTATTGATTTATTTAAGTTACCAAGCTTACACCCTTCTACAGTCAGGGAGTGATTTCTTGGAGAGATAACACTTTCATTATGTACTTGGGAGCTGGCACTAGAGTCAACCCCCTAATGGTCAATACCAGTGATCCGATTTACCTTGTCATTTCTAGATGTAAGCACCATTGTGATGAGTCTCAATCTATGTTAGGGGATTTAATATCGAGCCTCAAATTGTGGAAGGTGAATATAGGGCATTGGGTGGAGGAGATTTCACAGCAGTAGACCTCCCTTACGGAGTAGTTGGGCACTATTAAATCGAAGGAATTCCTGTTAGATGTGGAAAATCAATGCCTAAAAGAAAAATCCAGGGAACAAGAACCTGAAATTTAGAAGCTACAACGACATGTAAAGAAGATAGTCAACCTTCCCGAGCCTGATACAGGCCCTAGGAGGTTGATAGTCACATCCAACATATGACCAATTTTAATACATATCTCATCAAGATGGAAATAACAATTGAAGGCATAGCTATGTACAATGTGAATATTAATAAGAAACACATAAATCATATGAAATGTATTAACTTAAAATATGTGCATTTGGTAGTTATACAAATAATCTATCCGGAGTCAATTTTCAGATACAATTAGGCTGAAAAAAAATTATGAACTATGATTAATACTTGCCAATATCCCCATAACATTTTTTCATGCAAGGAAAATAATTTAATTTCATGATAAATCGATGTTGAACCTAGATTATTGAAAGAGTTAATAACAAACTTATTTTACCAATTTCAACAACCATTTTCTAAATTTCATCCAGGCAAATATCAGTATAGTTAGTAGAGCTAAAATAGATTGGTGTCCACTTTTCCATAAAATCACGGTCTGTTACATGTTTTCCTTCATGGTTCACAAGGTTAAACAACCCACCAATGGCAACTTTGCCTACTGAGGGCCAGTCTTTCCCCTGTGTACATAGATTATTTATTTCTGAAAACAACAAAGAGTGAAAATATCTCATATTTCACATAGACCATGATATGACAAAAACTGCATACAATTAAATAATGAAACACTCTTTCATGTAAACTCATCTAAAAGATATTCAATGAATGATTCAAGGAAATGTATGTGACAACAAGATATTCACTTAAGTGTGCAAATGCCACATGTGTTTGTGTTTGTATACAATGCCTAGAGGATGA
>SNQJ01S0032685.1:4450-22140 GCA_010110895.2 Picea sitchensis
TAAATATGGTGGTTAAATATTAGGGTTAATATGATGGGTTAATAATATGTGGATAATATTTGGTTTAATATGGTGGTTAAATATTATGGTTAATATGATGGGTTAATAGTAGGTGGTTAATAATTGGTTTAATATGGTGGTTAAATTTTATGGTTTATATGGTTGTTTAATATCGTGGTGAATATTATAGTTTTAATATATTGGTTCAATTTTATCATTTATTATTAAGGCTTTAATGTTACGGTGTTAATATTGGTGTTAATCCTGTAAGTTTTATATTATGGTTCAATTGTAATTGTCGAGTTACGATAACGATCTTAGGATTTCATTGTTGATGGTGACAATTTAAGTGAAGGTTATTATCATTTTAATTGCAATGTTATGGTATTCTAGAGGACAAGGATATGGTGGTGTTATGGTGAATTCATGGCAATCTCATTATGACGGATGACCCATAAAATGTAGGGTCCACAAATCTAAGTGAAACCAGTATTTATACTTCAGTAAACGGGGATTGTTGTTAACTAATTCTACATTATTTAAGGTCGGATAGCTTATCGATTACTAAAATTTAAAGGGAGAAATTGGTCAGTAATTTCAGTGAGTCTTATTCATGGTTGGTCAATGTCTGGGTCCTTCTTACTCGTGCCTTCCTGGAGGACGCTTGTTCATACCATTTATGTTGTGCAAGGTCGTAATCATCTTTTTGTTGGGTCAGCCCTGTCGGGCGGGATGTAGACACCCCCAGGTAGCCTTAGGAGGTATGACTGCATGTGTGTTAATTCGTGTAAGGATCCAGTGCCGTATCAAGAGTCTCGGGCCCTTTAAAGGAAAGGTTTCCACTTTTGCGACACCCTGAGGGGATTACTAGTTTATGCCTGAGCAGTCGGCCAGGAGGCTATCTGACCTTCTCTCTCTCCGGAGCAGAGAACTAGGATTAAACGCCCTGCTTTCCTGTGTAGAAATAGTAAGACCTACTACTATGGATTCTCCCTCTGTGTCCGGACTGTGTGCAACCCAGTATGTCGTGAATGTTTGCGTGTGCGCCTTATGTCTGGGTCAGTCATTTACTTGCAGCTACTTGTGTGCGCCTTGTCTTCTTGTTGTGACCATCGTGGTTGCGTCTTGTTGATTTCCATGTGGTGACGTAGAGTCAAGTGTGTTTGTTCCTTTCTACATGCGCGCACACACTTTTAAAACAAAAAAAAAATTGCACCTGTTGTCAGAGTAGTTGTCACAACGAGGAGGGTTGTTACAAGCATCCTGAGTTAGGGAGAGTAAAATCCAGTTATCGTATAAGTCTACCTGGGATCCCCCTCTCACACAGGGGTTACGCACGAGGTCGCATTTGGGTAAGCTACGGGGACTAACCCTCCGTGGTTTAGGTAAGCTATGGGGACTAACCCTCCGTGGTTTTAACTGATTGTGGTCAATCGTATTATGGGGCTTCTTCACTTTTGAGGTAAATCCACAATTACCAATGGAAACCTTCTTAGTTGATTTCCGCTTGATAATTCTGCCTGTACGTGTCCTTAGCAGCCATAATATTTAGGTCTTACACAAGGTGACAGATTTGGGGAAGTCTCACTGCACTGGAGCAGACATTGGTCAAACCACCAAGTCTTGGAGGGTAAATCTACATTGCGTGGAAGCTTGCACCAAGGCGTGTCGTTGGGCTAGTCGCCATTAACTGGTTCCACCCCGCTCCCCACCATTTCTTGACTTGATCATGCAACATTGGATTTCATTACCAACTAGTTCGGTCATCAAAAAGAAGGTCCTGTTTGCTTTGTTGTGATTCTTAGATTTTAAGCGTGTGTTGTTTCTTTTCGCTAGTTGGCCATAGACTTCTTTTGTCGACTCTTATCCGCCAACATCGACCCTCCGCGAGTGGCGTGGAGGGTCGATGTTGGGACTTCCTCCAGAAATATGGAAGGAAACACCCTTTACCCCCTCATTTTCTAGGGAGGAATCTCCTCAACAGAGCGAGCTTCAAAACACTAAAATTTCCCAGGAAGAAGTTCCCATCCAGTTGGAGAATTTTTGAATTGTCTCGGAATCTCCGGAAGCTCATCGCATTCCGGAGGGATACGAACGATAGATTCTCCACTTAAATTTTGTCGGAGAATTTGTTGCCAATCCGGATATTCTGGCTGGGTCTCCTCAGAACCCTTTAGCTACTGACCCTTTTGGACTGCAGACGTTGTTCTGAGTCCACCATGCTTGGTGCGAGATCTTTATGGAACAGGAGAAGGTGCCGACGCATCTTTTCCTACACTATACCCCCAAATCACTTCACCGTACTACCAATTTTTACATCCACACCAACCGTTGGTTCGAACACACCATCCGTTGGCCCAAGTTCTACTATTCCCCTCCAGATGGCCTATTCTACAATAGTCCCCCACATTCCGACTATCCAGCGCCGATAATGCGGTAGCTAATCGCTTCCCGATTGGCACACCTGTAACACCTGCTATTCTACACTCCCTTTGGATTTAGGGCATTGAACGCGTCCGCTACCACCACTACCCAAACCACTACTCAAATTGTACCAAGAAGTTCCATACCTATCCAACAACCCGAGGGACTGGCCTTGGTGGTCCTAACCCGATCGGCAACATTGGTCAGTCATTGGAATCTAGCTTTCAGATCCCAGTGTGAACTCTACCTCAAAACCCGTCTGATTATCCTCCGCTCACACATGCTTCAAAACACTTCAAATCCTGGTGTACCTTGGTCAAACCAACCCCATGAGAGGCCCACTATTATAATTATCCACATAACCCGGTAATGGGCCCCACTGGTGTACCCCTTCCACACCAACATTACCCACAGGTTAACCGACAACTACCTTTTCTGGCTACCCTGGATCTTCCAGACTTGTCTCAGTTAACGAATGATCCCATTTATCATTCTCCGGTTTGGCCAGCTATTCCAGCAAACTTCCTTCTGATATCCCCAAATTCCGACGGAAATCCAGAGAAGACCCAAACAACCATTAAGGATGACTTTCCATTTGTGGTGTTCATCCAACTCCTCATGGACGACTCTATTCATTTATGTATTTTCCAACGAACACTTACAAGATCAGCAGCAAAGTGGTATATTGAAAAGAAGCACGTGGTATTTCAATATACCACTTTGCTTCTTTTCACGATTTCAACTCTCGCCATGTCCTTCCTCACACACTTCCAACTGCCCATTCGATACGAGATGGGTACCTAACTATTAACCTCCCTTCATCGTCATTAACTTCCATACATATCTCCGTTCATATCCATGAATGGAGACGCATTTACAAAGGTTAATCAAAGCGTTCATTCCTGACCAATTATTAGCGGAATTGTTCACAAAATCATTATTACCCTTATCACTGCGGATGTTGCTACAAGGCAGGTCACTGAAGAAGAATCCATTGCCCGATCTCAAGATTTAGACTTAGTCTATTCACAACTGGTATCAGATGAGTTGATAATTTAACGCTATCACTCCGCGCTAATTAACGATCCATCCAAACCATCATCGGCTTTTGCATGCGGATGATTTGTATTGGTTCAATAAAACTCCACCTTACCACCCGCCCATCGATTTGACTCAACAACAAATTTCGCTTTCAACGGCCGCCTCCTAGCTTGATCAGCATTCTCTTCACTTCCCACTCCAAACCAGTCTCTCGATGTGAATGCAGCCCACCAACCTTCACAACAACTTGGGGAAAGAAGAAAGGAGAAACAAACAAAGAAGAAAATAACAATGAACAACCCAAACCCAACCGTGAAACTCCTACATCGAAAAGTAACCACTGTGGAAACCAAAATTTCCATGTCTCATCTATGGTGACGATCACCACATTCGATATCGCCTCACATCAAGGAAGTGGCCAAAATTTCTAATGGAAATTACAACCCAAGCAGTTACTCATCCTTTTCCACAACAACAATCTTTGGTTGTACAAACCCCCACGCCAGGCAACAGCCTTCCAGCCAACCCCCTGATAACGCCTCAACAAGGGCCTACATTTACATGTTTAATCGGGTTAATCTAACCACTCGTTCAACGACATACGACACACCAGTTAAAACCCGACAAGTCGAAGACTGTTAATGGTTCTTCGCCAGATCCTTACCATCTGTTGTTAATCCTCCATCCATAGCCCTCCATTCTGGCCACTTCAGATTGAGAAACTTGTTTTCAACTCTATCTTATGCCCTCCTCCTATGAGTACCATTTGGAATCCACTTTCAATCCTAATTCACTGGCTACCCAAAATTACAATATTGTAGTATATTTGGCCCAAGCCCCGTGTTCCATGTTCGCATTGGAAGTTCTACAACACCGTCTCTAACTAACGAAGATGTTTTAGCTGCTATTGGAAGTTTTCTGATCCCCGAAGTCATCAAACTACATCACGCTAGCACTGTAGATGATCACAACCACTTAATTCTCCCAACCATCTTTCCAAATCGATGTTGTTGTTCACAATCAACAAATCCAATCAACTATCCCCGATGAGGGTTTCTACCTGTCATGTTCCTAGCTCCATTGGAAAGGCTTTAAAATCACCTACCCTTAACAAATCCCCACGATTTTACGCCTTTGATGGATGAGGCCTATCCTCCACTTGACAGTCGAGGTGGTCGATGCTCCCCTCGATTATGACCTCTTACTTGAAGAAGTTGGTTCTACGCTATGACCACCATCGCCTCATTGGTGTTTCGATGCATACAATTCCCCCATAAAGGCAAAATTGTCACCATCGATCAACTTGACATCTATACACCCGACGTGATCCTTCCACCAACAACATTCCTTTTGGGAGACCACCCACGATGAAAGCCGCTATGTTGGCTTATTGAGTATTCTGTTTTATAAGTACTTTCCCCAACACTCCACTCATCGCATACGACATATTTTTTGCTACTAACAAGATATCGATTAGTGCCTTTATCATCCTTAAATCATATGATCTGATTGTACCTAGTCCTTAGTTCATGCTCCGCGACACCATGCCACTCAGCCCATCCGAAATGCATATGTAGCTATCCAATCTACCTCTCCCTCTCCCAAAATCTCACATCTGATTGGCACCACGCTACCTGTGCCTTCATGGTTGGATTCCCATCATCTGTCATGTCTGTTATTACATATTTCCACATTTTCCTTCCTCGGCCGGACCTATTATGGAATTTCTGCATTGACAATTTTCCCTCGGGATGATAACTAAATTATCCTTCTTTTCTTTTTCCGCTTTGGAAGAAGTGAAACACGACCGTCTCCTGATGTTACCTATTCTCCACAATCCCCTATCCTACAATAATTTATAATTTTCTCCGAGGGGAATATGGGTAACATATCCTCATTTACACCACAATTGATATTTTACCAAAGAATGTGTCATGGAAAACATTAATCTTGGTGTCAGATAATGCCCTGACGGTGGCGTTTCTACATCGCTTTCTTTGTTCAAGGAATTCACATGTCTTCATGGAGTTACGAGGAAATGCCAGGATTGACTATCCATAGTCATACATGAAATCAAGACTTATCCTAATGCTAAGCTTGTTCGACAAAAACTCCACCTGGTCAATCCTAAGAAGACCGCGGATATTAAGGAAGAAGTTGAGAAATTGTTTAAATATGGCTTCATCTATCCTGCCCCTTTGATAGAATGGGTCTCCAACTCCTCGCTCCGGGCTAAAACAATGGACCATCCTGCATAGGCCGATTATTTAGATCTCAACAAAGTTTATTCCAAGGACAACTTCATGTTTTCTATCGACAAATCATCGATAATTATACAGAAGGCACTTTCTTTCATGGATGGTTTTGTGGGATATAAACGAGATTGAAATCTCCACTAATCAACATAAGAAAACTTCATCCGCTTCTTGGGGAACTTTCGGCCACTTCAAAAGCGCCTTTTGGCCTTAAAATACCGGCTTACTTTCCAAATGAAAGCCATAAACAGACGCTTCCACTTACATCAAACATACGTAAGAACCCACTCTGATGATTTACGCATCTATTCATCCAACCGACCTGATCACATTGGTCACTTATGGGAAATTTTTCGGCGTCGCTTTCTATCGCATTCATCTCAACCCACATAAATGTATTTTCGCTATTGAATCCTATTTAACTTTTGGTTTCATAGTCTCCAAAGATGGAGTAGGGTGGATCCTTTAAAGATCAAGGCCATCCTAGCTCTACCCCCACCTACCAATCTTAACTCAAATCCAAAGTTTGCAAGGCAAAGCAAACTTTCTCCGCCGCTTCTGACCTTCGCGAATTATGTCGAGATCACTAAAGGATTTATACACGCAAAGAACTTTCATCCGATGACATTGCCCAACGCTCATTCGGACGCCTTCAAGCACACTTTGACCCACACTCATTTGTTTCATCCATCCCCAAATATACAAAGGATTATATCCTTTACTTGGTCGCTTTTACTTTCTAAATTTCATTGCGATGGTGTTAGTTCAAGGACTCTAAATAACGAAGAACACGGATTTATTATCTCGAAAGCAAGAGTTTATCCGTGACCAACCGGGGATATTCACATGTTGAGAACCGGCGGAAGCCGCTATTGCTGTCCAAAGATTCCACATCTTATTACGCACCACCACCAGAATCGCAGTACCTAACCCCATGTACCACGCCTTGACGCTGCCAAGTACTTGGGGGGAAAATATTCTAAAATGGATCGCTATTCTCCAAGAATTCGACCTCGAAGCCATGAAGGCTAAAGCCACAAAATCCCTAGTGTTTGTCGAGCTTATTCAGTTTCCTTGTGCCGATGAAAAACATTGAACTCAGAGATTCTCTCCCATGAATCTCTTCCCACGCGACCTTCCTCACCCTTTGGTACGGAGACATTCTCCTCTACCTTCAAACTCAACGCCAGCCCAACATCTCGGCAGCCGCCGACGCATCACCACCACTCTCGCTGCGATTCATCCTCGCCATTAATTTTGTATCGTCGCGGTATTGACACCATCCTTCCGGCTACGTCTGATTCATGAAGAGTTTGAACGCTGTTTGAACGATTGTCACCTGGCGCTTGTGGCGGTCACCTCCCCGGGATGGCCATGTTTCAAAAAAAGCTTACGCGTGCCATCTATTTTTGGCCCTCGGTTTTCAAATATTGCATCGAGGCCATCAAAATATGTCCCACCCTGCCAAATCTTCATCAAGAAGGCACGCACCCAATTTACCACGCTGCACCCCATTATTTCCGACGGCCCCTTTCCAAATGGGGTATCGATTTCATGCGATGTAAGCCTACCTTAGCTGTGGAGCATGGTTACTCACTGCCACCACTCTAATTACTTCACCAAAATGGGTTGAGGCTATGCCTTCACCTTCCCCAATGATGGTCGCATCGCGTTTCTATTTCTCTTCAACCATATCATTACTCATTTTGCGTACCACGCATTACTGCCACCCACCATGGTTCACAATTTCAAAACCAGATGATGAGCAAGTTGTTATGTCAAATTGGCTTTTCCATGAAAAACTCATCCCCTTACTACTCTCAAGCGAATGGGCAAGTTGAGGTTATCAACAAAATCCTAAAAAACCATGATCCAACGTATGGTAGGGGAAAACAAAACAATGTGGCATTTACAACTATTTTCTTCTCTCTGGGCCTATCGCACCTTTTTGAAAACTTCAACTGGATTTACTTCTTTCTAGTTGGTCTATGGCATGGTGAAGTTGTCCTACCAATAAAGTGTGAAATTCCATCACTCAAATTGAAAGTAGAACTCCCGCCCCATACTTCAAGGAATAAGAATGATTCTTGTACCTATCAAGCCGGATTTTAAAATATGTCATGATGCTACTCGGCATGATGCACATCATAAACGAATTAAGAGCCAATATGACAAATTCGTCCAACCCCGAGCCTTTGGTATGGAGACTTAGTCCTCGTTTATGGTCAAGCACATGATAAATTGGGAATAGGAAAGTTAGAACCTATGTGGCACGGTCCTTACATCGGAAGCATACCATTAATGTGAGCGCAGGAACTAGTAGATCATGATGGAATTTCCGTAGGAGAGCCCCGAAACGGGATTTACCTTAAAAAGTACCTATGCCTAGATCACCTAGCATCTGCATTTCTGTACATTATTGTATTTTTAGTTTGGTGTCTTTTTCTCGCGTTCTAGCGCCTTTACCATTGCCAATTATGACTGTGTCTTGTTTCATGCGCATGACGCCTCGCTTCTTCCTACATTTTTAGTTCATGATGGCTTTACCAACATACTCCGAAACACGCTTAAGGAAGATGGGTTATTTATCATTTTGACGAGGTAGAGTTTAGAGGTATCCGCTTAGGACCAGCAACCAACAATCATGGCGTATCATCACACCACACAATCGCTGACCCAAGCCTCCTCCTCCCTAGGTATCTCTCGATCATTATTTACTTAGACCCCAACTCGTGGTCTATCAACACAACCGTATCTACGCTATCCAGAGTCCTGTATCCCGCTATGTCTACACTTCTGTAAAGTTCGCCGCCTTGAACGAATGTTCCATTAAATTGAATATAGACACATTCGAAGAGAACTCAATAGTGTTTCATATTCATTAGCTAATTATATATCATGTGGATCTACGATCTAGCCCACGATAAGATTCAAGGAAAGCAAAAACCGTATTATTGGCATGTAAATTAAAACACATCACAGACATCATCATGTACAAATCATCGCATCATAAAAATTTATACTGGGAGTATATATATATATATATATATGGACTGGAATGTTTTCTTTACATCAAAAAGTGTGTAAAGTAAGCAAAATATTGGGTCTGCTCACCCATACAACGTCGCCCGATAAGGCATACAAAAACATGACTGGCTGGAGATTATATCTCCCAAGACTGCTGCTGTGTCGGAGTAACATACTACTACACGCAAGACGTACCTTTCCTCAACAGAGAATTTATATTCTCTAGCACCCCTACAGTATGACGCTGCAAATGAAAAGGCACATCCCCCCCTCCGCAAAGGAGGGATACCCATCATAAGACCACAGAGGTTCCTCTCAAACTCCCGAAGACCCCCCACCGCTACCTCACACTCTACAGCCATTTGTGTGTCTCTGTGATGCCCCAGTGCTGGCATCTCCACCTGATGTATTGATTCTCTGTCTGCATGGTGAAACAACACATCTGTTAAAAAAACTCTTCTACATACCCAAAAAATGTATATACATCAAAACTTAAAAAAAAAAAAAAAATCTAGACAAGGTATGGCTTAATCCCTTACCTGACTCATCCCAAATTTTCCACGGGAAAAATCAATTCCATAATCCCACAAAATTCTACATCGGCATAAGGGAAATCCTCTATCCAGAGGTATTTTCGTCTCAACCAGGCGAAGAAGACACCAGTAAAATGAAACTCTGACTCCAAAAATAGCCTTGGAGACATACTAGTCCACCTCTCCATCCGAGGTTTGTCCAGCAATGCATCGCTAATGATATTTGTCCGAGGCTTCATTTGAGGATGCTTGTAAATACCAGACCAAAAACGAGCCATAAATAACCGTCACCCCGCGACCGTGAGACTGCTCTTTACATTCCAAAGGAACGCTAATTCCAGCTTGAACAAGAGTTGGTTCCAAACACCGAACACCATAGGCCACCTACGACCTCGATGCCAGATGAGTGGATAGTGTTGCCCGTCACGCTTCATAATAGAAAAATAATATAGACCGTAGAGGCAGATCTCGTATATCCTCGATAGGGATCCTACCCCCTACCAACTTTGCTCCTGGGATACAGTGGCAAGCTAGGTACATGTCCACTTGTTCAGGTAGTGCCCTCTTCCTAGTGAAATATATGGGGACCCATCTTTTCGAGAGGCTGGTCAAAAGTACACATCTTCCAACTCAATGGTTAGGAGTTGTGTACCAATACGGAATCCCTGCTACGCAACGTCCCAAAGGCCAATCATGTGCTCAAGCAAGAGAATCTCTCTCTTCATTTTTTGCACCCTGAAGAAATTGAGCAAGCCACAAGCCCGTAGAGCGGCCCGCGTACGGGGACTTCTTAGAGTGGCTAAATCATCCATATCGTGTTCTCTCTTCCATTCAATCATGATTGCCAAGATACTTAAGCTAAAACAAAAAAATCAAGAATTTCATTATTCCTCACGCTTTTTGTAATTTCAATGATTTTCAAAAACATTTTAAAAACATGAAACAAAGTAATCTTATGTCATCCAAAAGCTACCACTCACTCTTTTAACCACCACACCCTCCCCTAAACACTTAACATTTATCAAATAATGATAAAAACGTTTAAAAATGCAAAACGATTTTGGGGTGGCGTGGGCATTTGGGGAGAATTTTGATGAGTTATTTTTCTAAGAATGACCATTTAATCGATTGCAAGGGTGTTGACATCCTAACAACCCTTCTCTAACAATGCATTTTTTGCAAAAGAATCCTATTATTATTTTTTAAAAAGAGGTCGATTTGGTTCAAAGAGGTGTGACTTAGGGCTTTGTGTTTTAAAATAAATAATGCCATGAAAACCAACCTAAAACCATGTAATTGAAAGATCATGGATGGGCACTTACCTGGTTCGAACTGTGAGCAAAATGATCAATCGTAGCCCCGACAACGAGAAAAACAAGATTTTGCTCCAAAATGATATTCTCCACTACTCCAAAAAATCCTGCAAATGAAATGGTAAATGAATTTTCAAATCAATTGTTATTTATAAAATTCCATTTTTATAAGGTATGGTCATTTTGGGTTTCTATAATGATGTAATGGCTTCACTAAAATCTAGTTTGTAGCTTTGGCATCGCAGGTTTCCTGGCAGTCTTGATGGGTTATTCACCTTGTCACACTTATGAGCATAGTCTTGAATTGCTCATCGGGTAAAATTTTATCTCTTTTCTGGACCCGTCTGGATACTTAACACAAAAGGAACCCCCCGAGTCATCTTTAAACTCCTTTTAGAATCTCTAAATATGAAAGATTGTCAAGGATCTTGCTTCCTTTCACACTCGCTAAAGGCCGAAGCATGCCTTAGCTTTATTGTTTAACCCTTTTTTTTCGGTCTTGTTGGACTATCGTATGAAAAAGGAACCGAGAGAGTTATTTTGCCGCTTTTTCCAAACTCTATAATCCCTAAAACCCTTCGATTTTTCTGTCCTTGGAATCGTTAAAGCACATTATCGACACCATACGGGTCGAACCCTTACTTCTTCGGGTTTGTTAAACAAAGGAAGAGGAACTCATCAAAGGTGAGTGCTATATTGAGCATGTTTAATCCTCCCCATCTCATTAAATCAAAAGAGGTACTCATCTATATCCGATGGGGAAAATTGAAAGAAGCAAGCCAAGCAGCCTCTTTGAGAACATCACCAACACTTCTTAGAGTCATTCCTTTGAACACGGCTAATTTTGTCATCTGCCCATATCATAATCCAATAACCCTCGTGACCATTTCAACTTTTGAGTTTCCTTTTCTACCCTTTAATTCGATGCAAGTCATAGTATCCTAGCATTGCATATTTTGGTCCATGTCATGTTTTATTGCCGCGTCTGTTCAAGGGAAGTATCCACCCCGAGATTCAACCATCCCAAATATCTTGTCTCAAAACCCATGTTCCAACCATGTCCATTTGATCTACCACACTACATCTCCATGTCTCTGCTTCATGTCATTGATGGGGATACATCAAGTCCTTCCCTCGACGAGTCTATTCCTTTCGATTTCAACACATTACTATCCTGAATTGACTTAAACAAGTTAGTACTTTGGGACCTCGCCAGATGCCTCATCGGTAGGTTTCCTCGAGATTGACATTGGGTTTACTTCATTGACCTCTGATCGAATGATTCCATGAATGTTCTGACCTTAGCTCATCTATTCACATTCGATGGAATGTACTAAGGTACCTTGGGAATCATTGACATTAATAGTGATCTCCTTCGCACTTGTTAACTAGCTTCTACTCAATGACCTGTAATCAAGGGGTTTCTTCCATGTTCAACATCAAGACATCTATTCACATGGTTAAAATCGTATCAATGCTGGGATCTGTAAGAAGACCCCGGGTTGAGTAATCACTTTGACATATGCTTTTCCCAAGTTGCATGAGTTTTTATTGGACAAGGAACACATACACCGCTATATATTAGATCCACTTTGTATTGGTCGTATATTTTGTCATCTCAGAGATCCACTGTGTATCTTTCATGGCTACGATCACCGTTGCCATCAAAGTATAGATCCACATTGTATCTTCTATAACTTTTTGTAAATACAATTATGATCCATTGCATTTTATGGTGGCCATATCTTGCAGTCTTGATCACCCAAGCATAAGTATGCCCGCCTTTGGGTTTTGAATTATGTCATGATATTTGTTGATGTTTGTGACAGGCCATTTTCAGTTCAATATATACCTTATTGAATCTGCCTATTAAAGTATTTCAAATTATCGGGTCACATCTTCCGACTGCATTTTGGGGGCATTCTCACACATCAAATTACTCATCCGATGGTGTCATATTCTCTCTAATTGTCGTGGAGTGTCAGAATCCTTTACATGCAAAGGTCACAAGTTGGTTACAAGGGTCGCAGATGTTGTTGAATCATATTGCCATGATGATGACACTAAGGAGATACTTAAAACATCTTATGTACTTGGTTTGAAGAAGGAGAACTTGTTCACTGGAGTCAAACAACTCTTTACACCTGAAAACGGCTTCCAATCAAGAGTTTTGAATGTGAACGCTCCCCTGAAACAACCTTAAGAGCCAAGCCCCTATATGTTCAGGAGCCGCTATAACGCTTCCTCAGCCCTCCGAAGGAGCTACCATTTCTAAAGCCGCACTCCCCTTTAAGTTTTCGTGGAGCGTTCTAGTGGTTTGATGCCCCTTTTGAGGGAGCTCTCTCTAATCTGGGTCAATTGTTAACCCGGTGAGGACAATAAGGAAAAGATCTTTCGAGATTAGGAGGCGGTTGTACTCTCGAATTATTGGTTTCATCAAGATATCCTTGATATAAGGAGGAGGTTCCCAACTGTTCTAAACATAACTCAAGAGGTTAAGCTCCTCTCAACCTATATAAGCAAGCTCTATGATGGTGGAAAGGGGGAAGAATTGCTAGCATGAAACCTATGATCTCATAGGAGACACACAGTCAGCCAAAGGAGAAGTGATCAGTGAAGTTGTTGTCAACCAGGCTATGGATCTTTCGAGCAAGGGTTAGACGAAGGGGACTTGACGAAGCTGTCACATTCGCATCTACGATTGTAAGTACTGTTGTCGTTATTCTCATTAATATGACACGCTTGGCCTGTTTCTTTCTAGTTTGTGTCTGATGTTACATGAACTTATCATTAATTGATAGATTTGTTTTCAAGCTAATATCAATAGAGTAGGAAGCGTTCGTATCTTGTTTGTCTGCATAACTCAGCGAGGAGAAAAGGATTGGAGCGCAACTCAGAGCGTGCAGGGACATATGTCGATAAAGAGGTGTTTTTGTTATCCTTCCTTCTCATGTATTAGTTTATATAGATTTGAAAGGAAGTCAGTGTCCACGTTAAGCATTTTTCTATCTAGGGTTAAGGTCAAGCTCTAGAGGTGATCTACCTGTCCACAGGGAGATTTTCCTACAACAAACATTACCCGGTGGAACGAAGTTGCCATTCTCCCTCCCTAGTAAGATTTCGGTAACCCTGTGTTCTGGTTATGAAAAATGGTTTGGGTTCTTTATTACAGTGGAAGAACCCTCATGTCACTCTTACTTGTTCTTACTTAAATATCCCATTATCGTTATTCTCTATAAATTTCTTGGACTGCTTCCCATTTTTGTATGTAATTCTTACTATAGATGTATTCTCTAATTTCTTGAGAGGTGTCGGCATCTTAATCCCTTGTTCTGACTTAGGGAATCTACACCTGCAAAATTTTTTGGGAAAATTCAATCCTAGGTTTCATGTCTAGATTGTCGTAATTTTCTTATGGTCTCTATGTTGATATATGTAGAGGTTTCATATTAGTTTGGAGTTAATTTATTTTTACAGAATAAAGTCAAACATGTTGCAAGTTATTTCTTGTCTATGATGTCAAGGGATTGTGATGCAGGAGCATCGCCAGTAGCCAAGCGAGCGTGAAAGCATAAGCTAGAAGGGAAAAGCGCAACACACATTTTCCATGTTTTGAAATGTTTTTGAAAGATTAAGAAGAAAATATTAATGTAGTAGCTAGAAGTGTACTTGCATTTATATCGAGCTATTGTAAACAGATCATGAGTGATTTTCTCTCATCTGTCAATGTAAAAGGCATTTAAGCCCAATTAATGAAGGTAGGTAGATTTGAATTCATAGATTAGACAGTTTAGAGAGTAGGAGGGAAAATGGATAGAGACACCCTCACCCTTGAATCATTGTAACATTATCATGATCATTCAGACTTTCAAAAGATGAAGATTTGTAGCAAAGAGTTGTAGAGAAATACCCATGTACAGGAGCTTGAATTAATATAAGAATCTTTGAATCAAATTTCATGGTGTTATGATGTAAATGTTTTATGTTTATACATGGTGAATGGTATGCTTATATTTGTTTTATTCTCTCTTATGCATTTTTTATGAGGCTATGCTATGTATGTATGATTTCATGTTGAATGCTTGAAGTCTGAAAGAGAGAGAAAGAATGAGTTTCAATTGTTTCTCTTCCTGAGTAAGAGAAGTTCCTGCAAGGAGTGCAATGAAACATCCGCAAGGAGTGCATTGACAGGGTTTCAGAGTTTATCTCTGAAAGCTCAGGAGGGATATCGTTGTTCTCATTCTAGAAAAAGTGCAAGTGAAGAACATGATCCGTGCAAGGTGTGTGTAGGCTGGTTGAAAGACTTAGAATTTATCAACTAAGGTTTAAGAGTGAAAGACTATTGTTGCCGAGAGTGTGTAGAGTCAAAGAATAAAATACACCGAAGTATTTGAAAGAGTTCCACAAAGAGTGTGTACAGGAGTCCTTTTGAGACTTGAGGTTGCAATAGAAATCTTAGGAGGGTCAGTGCCTTTGAAGTATTCAATGGAAGATGGGGAGATGAATCAGTGTGCAAAAGGTTAAGTCCCGGCGAAAGAACATTGGCTCATTTCACAAAGATTCATTGAGGAGTGAATCTAATGGTTGAAATTCTTCATGTAGAACTCACAAAATTGTGAGGATCGTAGGATCCAGAAGAGCTGCAATGAGGTTAAATGTTGAATGAATCCACCCTTCAGGAGGTAATATTCAATGTGGACCATTGATCCTAATATGTTTTGAGCCATCAGATCATTCTGGGGATTCATAGTTCTTAATTCCGGAGAGTAATCCAGAAATCCTTGGTCACTCTAATTCTCGAATCGCGAGAAGGATTGTTAAGTGTGGCATTTTAGGATTTTGGTATTTCGGGGTTTGGCATACCAGAAATCCTGATGACAAGAGATCGGGACCTTAACATTGAAATTCCCGAAGTCATTGAATGTGACGTGCCTTTGGTGTGAAACATCAGCATTTCGGCATATCGGGGTTTTGGATACCGGGAGGTCGAAGGAACAACATTTGTGGTGGAGGATTCGTGAAATCGCTAACCCTGAAGTCCCGAAAAGGTTCATACAGGTGAGGTTTCAGGGAAGTTCCCGAAAGGGAATTTTGGTATTTTGGTTACCGGAAGATGCAAGGGTGAGAATTCAAAACTCTTGACCCACGAGATCCCGAAAGGATCTGAGCCATTGGATCAGGGAGGCTCATAGCCGTTGAAATTTCTTAGGAGAAGCAGGACCAGATTTTCAGGATTTCGATACTTCAGTATTTTTGTTACCAAAAGTACGAGGGGACAAGAATTTTTGCACCGGGATTCATGAAGTACTGAAACATGAATTCCCAAAATAATAGGAGGAGTATTACCGAGTCACGAAGACAAGATCAGATTTTGGAAATTCGGCATTTCGGGGTTCAGAGGTTGTAGAGACAAGAAACTCAACAACAGGAATCACGATATCGTGAAACCCAAAGTCCTAATTTGGAAAAGGGAGAGATCATATTGTTGGTCGGGAGATTTGGGTTGATGCCTTCTGTTTAATCACACGGGCATACTCATAAGTACCTATGGAAAAAAACAATTGTGTGTGTGTGGGATTCTCTATGGGGAATCGAAGATTCAATCAGACTCTAGGGGGCAGGTTTAGAACAATCCTACGTGGATCTTGACTCGAGGGTCGGGAGTCTGCATCATTTGTGGTCTCAGAGCATAGAAAAGTTCTTTTCTTTCTGTAGTGGAGAAAAGAGGAACATTTTACAGCCATGTCGCCGAGAAGAAGAGATAGGCCAATGCCTAATCCAGTAGTGGAAATATAAATGCATGAGTTATGTGCCATATTGATGCCATGAAGACAACACAGAGGTGCACAGTTGACGTTGTGGATATCAACGAGGCTGACAATGAAAATGAATATGGAAATGAAGGATAAGAAGTTGCAATCGAAGATGTTGCGGATGAATGCCTATTCAGGGTTATTGCAAGGATAGGTGCTATAACAAAAATGGACATTCCAGTGTATGAGGGAAACCTGGATGTTGAAGAGCTTCTAGACTAGATTAGAGCTCTAGACAAGTACTTCGACTATGAGGATGTCGAGGAGGACAAGAAATTCAAACATGCCGTTACTAGACTTAAAGGGCATGCAACACTATGGTGGGATGAACTGTAGGTTGACAGACGCTGCAAGGGCAAGAAGAAAATCAAGAGCTGGGATAGAATGGTTGCAAATATGAAAGCCAAATTTATACCCAAGGATTATCAAATCACTCTATTTTGGAGGATGCAAAATTTGAGACAGAAGTTGATGTCAGTGAAAGAATACACTGAAGAGTTCTACAAGATAAACATCACAGTAGGTCATCGAGAAAGTGATGATGAAAAGGTTTCCGGGTACATGAATGGTCTACGATATGAAATTCAAGATGAGATGAGCATGATAACCCTTCAGAATTTTGAAGATGTTTATCATATGGCTCTGAAAGCTGAAGATAAGCTAAGTCGAAAGCAAGGTCAAAGAGGTCGAGGTAGAAGTCAAGCCAAAGGCAAAACAATTACCCAAGAAATAACTTAGAAATATAAAGAAGAAGGGAAGAAACCTCAAACTCAACCTGAGAAAGGGGGAAGCTCACAGGCAAGATAGTATGCTGACAGAAGCACTTTTCCTCGAGCCATAGGAAGAGGAAGTGGTAGAGGAGGTGAAGTGAAATGCTTTGTCTATGGAAAAATCGAACATAAATCCTATGAGTGTCCAGAGAGAAAAAAATATGGTGGTGAAACTCACATTGTTGAATCTCAAGGATGGAATGTTGAGGCATATGATGATGAGGGCAGAAGATCTTTCATGATGAGAAAAGTTCTCTTAATTCTAGAGAAGGAGGCAGGGAACCCATCCCAAAGAAACAGTATGTTTCAGACTGCTTGCAAAACGAAAGACATGGTATGCAAGGTTATAGTAGACAGAGGTAGAACATACAATCTCGTATCTACAGAGATGGTAGAAAAGTTGGAGTTGGAGACTGTTGTACATCCAAGCCCATACAGAGTTTCGTGGCTACAAAAAGGACATCAGGTAAATGTTACTAAACAGTGTTTAGTTGAGTTTAAAATAGGATGATAT
>SNQJ01S0032685.1:35400-52139 GCA_010110895.2 Picea sitchensis
GCTAACATTAAAAAGGTCCCATGTCTTAACACACTTTTATCAAGTTGAATGAAGCCTTGTTCCTATTGGGAGTTTTTTTGTGCTAGCTTAGACTTCCCATTATAAACTCTAGCCACTTCTTACCTGGTAGCACCCAATATTACCTAGTTCTCCCCTTGTATTCTTCCTCTCCTAGTGTTCCATGCTCTCCTACATACTCTTCCTCGTTTCCTAGTCCTTCAAATGCTTGGGGAAAGTATTGCCTCTCCTCCTTAGCTCTTCTTCCTTACACCCCTTTTTCTCCATTTTTAGTTGGTCATAATATCAATGGGTCCCTTCTAGGTAATTATTTCAATAAAGACCATACTTGAGATAACCTCTACCTAGTTAGGATCAACTATCACTTCTTTGGTGAGTTTTCCAAGATGTCCCCCTTAATGGTCACATTCCATAGCTTGCAACTATGGAGCCCCTCCCAATGGTGGCATCATATCTTCCTTTGTGTAAGGTTTCTATCCCCACAGAGCCTTATAAAACACCAGCTAAAATAAGAATAAAGAAATTATATCTTGTACAATTTAATCATCAACTTATAATCGTTTATTATTCAACATAAATTTTATATTTCTTACTTGCTTTCCTCCCTGCCAGCTAGGAACAAAGCCTATCCGGCTCCGTAGCTCCAGGATTCCGTGAGGATTCCTGGCCCCCAAGCCCAAAAATCCCAACAACCTGGTGCACCAGTGTAACAATCCACCCAGGCTCCCAATAAGAAAATACAAAACCAAAAAACACATACAGTCCCTAATCTCCAAACGTTGCCTTATTTCCCCAAATTTCCAAAAGTCCTTCTCCTGAATCCTCTGCCTCCTCATATCCCCCTCCATTCACCGCCTCCTCCCTTCATATAATGCCACCCACCTTATCCCTCCATTTAATACCTTATCCCTCCATTCGATACCCTATCCATCCATTCAATGACTTATCCTTCATACGTTAAGTTTTCTAATAAAATAAAAATTATTAAGCTTTTAATTCATTACCCAAACCTTAAATGAGTTAATTAATTAATCAATAGATATAAACAATAAATAAATAAATAAATAATATTATTAATAAATAATCATTGTTTAACTAAAATACATTAGGACAGTTAATTATTTAATTAATTATACTTGATAAACCTTAAGCAATCATTTATCTAGGGTTGTTACATACACCCACTCTTCAAGAAACTTCGTCCCGAAGTTAAAGTATTTTATGATACAAGGGAAAAGAACATGGTTCACACATTCATAACAAATAACCGTCCTTATTAGTAAGTAAGCCAAGAAACTCATTCATACTAGTGTACATGTGCAAGAAATGCATGTGTAGCTAGTACATACATGTCTCGTTCATGTACTAATATCAATAACTATCATCTCTATAGTAATTTCCATATGCATCCAATCCATTCAACGAGACTATTCATTTTATAAAAGACAATAAACCAATCAAATGTTTGCGAAATCATTTAATTACTATTATCTAGCTCAACAATGTTATTTAGACAATTGTACTTTAGTTACATAATTATGAATATTCATATATATATACATTTTCTTTTCAGAAGGAAAACAATAAGTTCCACCATAAGACAAATCTCCATACACTCTCAACTATTTCTACTCATCCTTTCTCCCTAACTTACTTCCATCTTCCATTCCTATCCTTCCTATGCTGGACTATCTTGGAGCGTCAACTATATTGACCTAACTCCAAATAGAACCCGTAAGTGGAAGTGTCACTATCTTGAACAAGATTCCCCAGTAGGCAACTGACAGTCATCATCACATGTCTAGGGGAGCGTGAGCTAACATCGTCCTCCCATGACTTCAGGTTTCGGAGGATACATGGTGGGAAATTACTCCACCCCTCCTAACAGGATTAGGGTCCAGACCCTACAATGGAATATACAGTGGCACCGTGTTGCTGGGAGTTTTTTCATCGTCTATTCAGTTCTGGGCAGTCTCACCACCTGAAATCCTACACTGGTCCACATATCATAGCAATGCATCCAAACCAATATAATTTCACATACAAAGTTTCAAACCATATTGTTTCTCGACTAGTGGTTATGAAATCCACTTTCATCATCATTATCCCTTGGCTATTTTATAGCCCATAACCTGCAGATTAGTCTGTAACACAAACTCATACATTTCTATGCATTATCATCATGTAATTACATAAAACCATAATTTCAATTTGGCATCCGCGTACCAACAAGTTTAACATCAAAATTTTCAAGTTAGAAATAGATCTCATAATATCCCATAATTCAATTATCGACACCCATTCATAAAATTATCATTTACAAAATAGATTGCATCATGTCCAACATCATTCTAATAGCATTTAAACCTTCCATGACGTACATCCTAAGCATGTCTTCCATGACTTGATTTACTCTCTCAGTTTTCCCATCTGTTTCAGGATGATAAGTTGTGCTTAAGTTCAACTGAGTCCCCAACGCTGACTGCAAACTTGTCCAAAACCTAGAACTGAATATGGAGTCCCTATATGAAATGATCTTCTTAGGCATCCCGTGCAAACAGATAACCTCACTTAAAAATACACGAGCCAGATTAGTGACATTGTAAGTGTCTATAACCGGAATAAAATGAGCACTCTTGGTTAACTTATCAACTATCACAAGAATGACATTGTGTCTATGAGATGTGAGCAGCAACCCCACCACAAAATCCATAGATATGACTTCCCACTTGGACATAGGAACATCATGTGGTTGTAGGAGGCATGTCGGGTGATGGTGGTCAGCTTTCACTTGCTAGCACTCTAGGCATTTGGCAATGAAATTGACTACATCGTGCTTCATGCCTACCTAGAAGAAAATATTCCTCATGTCTGTGTACATCTTCTTCACACCCATATGCACACAATAAAGTGCTCTATGGGCTTCCTTTAGTATGATGCTTCAAATATCCCCATCTTCAAGGATGTACATCCTTCCTTGATATCTTACCAGTCCATCTGCTTCCAGACTATATCCTTCATACTTTGAATCTAATTGCCTCCCACTCTAAAGGTTTGAAGAAACCTTTAAATACCAACTGCCTCCTTGGAGTTGCATCAACACATGTTCCCTCGGATTGACCTTTAAAGGTACCAAGGACAAGACACATGGTCTCCTACTCAAGGCATCTGCGATCACATTTTCCTTTCCCTTGATGTATGAAATACCAAAATCGTACTCACTCATAAACTCACTCCATCGTCTTTGTCTGACATTCAGATCCCTTTGAGTGAAGAGATGTTTTAAACTTTGATGGTATGTTTTCAGCTCAAAGTTTCACCCCACAAGATAGTGCCTCCAAAGTTTGAAAGCTAGCATTACAACTACCAACTCTAAATCATGAGTAGCGTAAATCTCTTTGTGTTTCTTCAACTTACTTGATGCATGATGCAGTCGCCTACCCCGCAGGGTCTCTGCACCCGACCTCCTGGTCAAAAGGATCGTTCTGTCAAAATTCATGAGCCGAAGCGGCTCTTTCGATCCCCACTAGAATCGCTGTGAAAATCCTATCCACAGGTCCTTCTACTCACATGCATGGTCTTCTGCACTCCACCGTGTGTTTCCCTGATTGAATTTCGAGTTTCGGGATTTTTTGATCCCTGATGTCAAGAGTTCTTTGTCCTCTTGATTTCCCGATCTCCAATTTTTTGATTTCTTGAAATGGCCTTTCTTGCCTTAGCCCCTCCTGGCTATGCCCTGGTCCACATGACCACCTCTCATAATACTGCAGCCTTATCTCCTTTCGGGGTTTCGAGCTTTCAAATGCTGAAATGTATGGACACTTTGTCCTCGGGATCCCCGATATCCCGATATGACGTCAGCTAGCCCCACAACGGAGCTTTCCTCCTTGTTGGGGTTTCGGACTTTGGATTTCCAAAATGCGCGAATGTTTTGTCCTCAGGATCCCCGATTTTCTGAATCCCATAATGTTGATAGACGGTTTTCTTTTCGGGGAATTTCCCGAATGCTTAGATCTCCGCCACGCGTCCTCCTATGATGGACGGTCCTGATCTCTTCTCATGATTTTGGAGTTTTCGATTCTGAAATGCTCTGACTTCTTGTCCTCGGAACCCACGAAATGTCGATGGACTTCCCTATCTCCACCACGTGTCCCAACCGATGGATGATCCTGATTCAATCTTAGGATTTTCTTGATGAAGTGACCCGATGGAGCTTTCCACCCTATCAGGGTTTCGGACTTCATGGTTCTGAAATGTGCGTGGTTGGTGTCCTCAGGATTCACGATCCGCCGAATCCCGATATGCTGATGGACTCTCCACTTTTGGGAATTTTCCCAAAGGCATTTATTTCTGCCATGCGTCCTCCTATGATGGACGGTCCTGATAAAGTCTTGGACTTCTCCATCAGTAAAGTCAAAAGCACTCACCCATGTGAGTCCTAGTGTCCTAATCTCCGAATTGGATGATCGCGCGACATGCGTCCTTCCTCAGACGGACGGCTTAGATCAAATTCGTTGGTTCAGGACTTTCACCGTGGAGTGCCCAGACCTTTTGACGTCAGAACCCCCGATTTCCCGAATGTCGATATCCCGATGTGCCAATGCCTTTCGGGACTTTCTCCTTTCCTTACGAGGGTTTAAACATCATGCAGTTTCTGACCGATCCAATGGATGATGGGTATATGAGAGAGATCCTATGACTCACGATATCCCCTTCTTGTGCGCTCCTCTTACTCCTTTATGGACGTGAAAAAGAAACAGTTCAGAATTTGTCAGCTCATCCAACGACAATTATGCTCCCTTCTAAGCTTTGGCGCTTTCTCCTGATGTTTTGGAAGATTTTATTCAAGGCTAAAGGCCTCGACCTTTGTCTTCCCTCTGTGAGCCCTATGATCCTTGAGTTATCCTGTATTCTCAACGATGTTGTTCTTCCTGAGCTTCCCCTAAACTCATACCTTCCAAAGGATTTTCTCTCTCTCTCACCTCTACAACCTCTTGCGGCCTATGTGTGTAAAAACACTCGCCCTCCTGAGATGAGCCTTCGAATACTCAAGGGATTGCTTGACTTCTGCATCTCCTACAGAGACTTCACATGCGCACATAAGTTCTATCCGTCTTGAGATTTCTTGTAGCTTCGAGCTCTAAGGAAAATCGTCCTTTTCCCTTTCTTCCTCAATTGAAGAATTTGGGGATGCCCTCCTGGCACTCCTCCGCTCAAGCAACCTCTTACTGAGTTTTTCAGGGTATTCAACAACCCTGCGAAGATCCCTCTCTTTGTACTCTTCTTCCATATTACATAAATTCAACAGAGTTCTCTTCTAAGGCCTGTCTGCACAATACCTCAATTCCCTCCTAGCAGAGTTACCTAGAACTCACAACAGAGTTCTTCTGTACACTTCTTACACCTACTCAATGCCCTCCTAGCAGATCTTCATAGAACTCCTCAGAGCTTATGTGTGAAACTGTGTTCTCCCTACACAGCCTTGCCTCCTGAGGTATTCAGTAACCTTGCAGGTCTTCCTTCCGAGTTGATGATTCCAGTTCCTATTCCCACCTGGCACGTCTTTGTCTGAATCTGCATAGTTCATAAGTGCTTCTATGCACTGGTATTTAGAGACCGCAGTACTTTGTCAAACCCTCCTAGCATGAAACCACAAAGAACCTCAATCCTGAATCAAAACAACCTGCAAATGCCTAGCATACATCTACACCATGAATTCATAGCATAAAATAGAACACGCCAAGACATCCACATAACACAGAAATACATATAGGAAAAACTGCTTCTGTTTGTATTAAAATGGAAAATGCATGTTTACAAAGGTGTTCCTGAGAACGGCCTGTAACAAGGTCTTGGCTCCTCTATCTTCTTCTCTCTACTCACAGATTCTCTTCTAATTCTACTAGACTCCTCTCTCCCTCTCCTTCCTTCTTCTCTTTTTTTTAAATGAGATCCCCCCTTGATCTTTTACATGAGGGGGCTCTTAGAGCGCTTCCCTCCAATCTACCTACCCCATTCAATTACATTGAATGGGCTATCTATTCCACCATCTAGATCTATATCTCAATATTACAAACATTAAAGGTCTACCTACTCTAATGCATGCACAAAGGCATGGTTCCATGGCTCAACAACCTACAACATTTATTACATTCAAATTCAAAATTGAAGATGAGGGTTGCGCCTCTCTTCATCCTTGAGTGCATGTGCCAACATGGTTGGCTGGCTGGATGGATGGCGTGGAGATATTATCCTACATCATACTCCTCAACTGCAAAATCATGAGCTCCTGCTCATGAGCTTCCCATATCAGCTGTTGAAATCCTCCTAGATCCAAAATCATCCTCTAGAGCTATTTATCCGCACCATCTCCTTATTGTTGTTGTTGCTTATTTTGTGTTACTACTGCTGCTTCTCTTATACCTAGCTTCACCTTGCTGGCAGTGCCTTCTGACCAGATCATCAGCTCCCTGATCTCTCTTATCACTTCATCCAGCTTCTCCAGTGTCTGGCTCCATTCATGCAGTCTCCCTAGCTGCAAAATTTTTCTACAAATGGGAAGATCACTGTGATCTCCCACACCTTCTTCATCAGTTTCCAACTTCACCTATTGGATGTGCATGCCCTGCACTTTCACCCTTCTCTCTAGGGATTCAATCTGCTCATACAAATCAGTAAAGCAAACGTTGTCTGCCTCTTCTTCTTCTTCTTCTGCAAACTCCCTGTTTGCAGTCTTTTTAGTCTCCTCGATGAAAATATTGAGCCATTCCTCAGAATGCTCATCATTCTCTTCTACTTCTTCCGTTGTCAGCTTCAGTGCTACAGCTTCCTCAACTCCCTAGCTGAAAGCATTGAGACATTCCTCAGAATGCTCATCTTCTTCTTCGTCTGCTTGGGTAGCTTCCAAAGTCTGCTCCAATTCTTCTTTAATAGTCTCAGCTAGTTGTCCTTATTCTGCTATTGTTGCATCTACAACATAGATTTCTACCTCTTCTTGGGAAAATGGTAGGAATATTTCAATTCCCCCAATCATTAGAATATTTCTCCGATCTTCCTCCTTTGCCAGCTGCATATGTTGTTCTAAATCCATTTCCGATCTCACCTTCTCTATCATCTCCTCAGGCTGATTCCAACTCACCTCTGAGTTTATGAGACCCTCAAATTGTCTCATCTTCTCATCCCTGCCCACCTGGAAATATAGGATCTGTTTGTTGCTTCCCTGACAGACTATGAGATCAATTTATCCCATCTTCATCAGCACTCCTTACTGAATTGAACTCACCTCTGAGTCCATGAAACTTTCAGATAGTCTCGAATGCTTATCTCTGCCCACCTAGAAATTTGAGATGCTTCCACTGCCCTCCTGGTAGTCTTCGAGATCCCGTAGCGACCTCATTTCACTACCCAGCTGGCAATGTGAAATTCCTTGGATGTATTCCTGATAGTCTGTAACATCTTCAGCTGATCTCAACTCCTTTCCCACCTAGAAATATGGAATTTCCTCTCTACCCTCCTGGCAGTTCTTGAGATCTTCAGCTGATCCCATTTTATTCTCTTCCCCGAGAATTTTCCCAGTCTATGGCTCACATATCTGAACCATTTCCTCAGGTCCTTCGAGGTTTTCAACATGCCTCAACCATCCTCTTAATAGCCTATGCTATCTTCTAGCCATCAACTCCTTGAATGGCCATTTTACTTTCAGCTTCCTCATGGGCCATTCATAAACCCATCTCGGCTTGGTATTCTGCTGCATCCGCAGTTCAAGATTTTCCATTCTTGCCCTCATGTCGGCAAGTTATTTTCTCCTTTCGGTTGTGCTCATCAGCTCTGGGATTCTCCTTTCATAATACCTATGGCCTTCAGTAGCCATGTTGTTGTCTCTGTCTACCCTCCTGGCAAATCTATTATTGTTACTCTGCACCCTGAGTGTCTCAGCTTCTCCTACAGTCCTCCTGACTGTCTTCTGGATTGTTGACTACCTGCAAACAACCACCATAGAGTCTCCAACAACCCTGTCTTCTTTTGTCTTCTCCCTCTACTTGAAATATACAAACATAATTCTTTCTCTGATACCAAACCTGAAGCAGCTGCCTACCTTGCAAGGTCTCTGCGCCCGACCTCCCGGTCAAAAGGATCGTTCTGTCAAAATTCGTGAGCAGAAGCAGCTCTTTCGATCCCCACTGGAATCACTATGAAAATCCTATCCACAGGTCCTTCTACTCACCTGCACAGTCTTTTGCACTCCACCGTGTGTTTCCCCAATTGAATTTTACGTTTCGAGAATTTATTATCCCCGATGTCAAGAGTTCTCTGTCCTCTTTATTTCCTGATCTCCAATTTGTCGATTTCCTGAAATGGCCTTTATCGCCTTAGCCCCTCCTGGATATGCCCTGGTCCACATGACCACCTCTCATAAGACTGCAGCCTTATCTCCTTTCGGGGTTTCGGGCTTTCAAATGTTGAAATATATGGACACTTTGTCCTCGGTATCCCTGATATTCTTATATGACGTCAGTTGGCCCCACAACGGAGCTTTCCTACTTGTCGGAGTTTCAGACTTCGGATTTCCAAAATGCGCGAATGCTTTGTCCTCAAGATCCCCGATTTTCCGAATCCCATAATGTTGATAGACGATTTTCTTTTCAGGGAATTTCTCAAATGCTTAGATCTACACCATGCATCCTCCTATGATGGACAGTCCTGATCTCTTCTCATGATTTTAGAGTTTTCGATGCTGAAATAATCTGACTTCTTGTCCTCGGAACCCTGGAAATGTCGATGGACTTCCCTATCTCCACCACGTGACCCAACCGATGGACGGTCATGATTCAATCTCAGGATTTTCTTTATGAAGTGACCCGATGGAGCTTTCCACCCTATTGGGGTTTCGGACTTCGTGGTTCCGAAATCCGCGTGGTTCGTGTCCTCAGGATTCGCAATCCGCTGAATCCAGATATGTTGATGGACTCTCCACTTTCAGGAATTTTCCCAAAGGTCTCTATTTCTGCCACGCATCCTCCTATGATGGACGGTCCTCATCAAGTCTCAGACTTCGCCAACAGTAAATTCAAAAGTGCTCACCCATGTGAGTCTTGGTGTCTGGATCTCTGAATTGGATAATCGCGCGACACGCGTCCTTCCTCAGACGAACGGCTTAGATCAAATTCGTTGGTTCGGGACTTTCTCCATGGAGTTCCCTGACCTTTCGACGTCAGAACCCCCGATTTCCCGAATGCCGATATCTCGATGCGTCAATGCCTTTCGGGACTTTCTCATTTCCTTATGAGGGTTTAAACCTCGTACAGTTTCTGGCCGATCCAATGGCTGACAGGTATCTGAGAGAGATCCGATGACTCACGATCTCCCCTTCTTGTGCACTCCTCTTAATCCTTTCTAGACGTGAAAAAGAAATGGTCCAAAATCTGTCTGCTCATCCAATGGCAATTATGCTCCCTTCTAAGCTTTGGCGCTTTCTCCTGATGTTTTGGAATATTTTCTTCAAGGCTAAGGCCTCGACCTTTGTCTTCCCTCTGCGAGCCTTAGGATCCTCAAGTTCGCCTGCGTTCTCAACGACATTGTTCTTCCTGAGCTTCCCCTAAACTCAGACCTTCCAAAGGCTTTTCTCTCTCTCTCTCACCTCTACAACTTCTTGTGGCCTGTGTGTGTAAAAACACTCACCCTCCTGAGATGAGCCTTCCAATCCTCAAGGGATTCCTTGACTTCTGCGTCTTCTACAGAGACTTCACATGCGCACATAAGTGCTATCCATCATGAGCTTTCCTGTAGCTTCGACCTCTAAGGAAAATTGTCCTTTTCCCTTTCTAACTCAATTCGAGAATTTTGGGATGCCCTCCTAGCACTCCTATGCTCAAGCAACCTCTTACTAAGTTTTTCAGGGTATTGAGCAACCCTCCGAAGATCCCTCTCCTTGGACTCTTCTTCCTGATTACAGAACTTCAACAGAGTTCTCTTCTTAGGCCTGTCTACACACTACCTCAATGCCCTCTTGGCAGAGTTACCTAGAACTCACAACAGATTTCTTCTGTACACTTCTTACACCTTCTCAATGCCCTCCTGGCAGAGCTTCACAGAACTCCTCAGATCTTCTGTGTGCAACTATGTTCTCCCTACACAGCCTTGCCTCCTGAGGTATTCAGTAACCTTGGAGGTAGTCCTTCTGAGTTGATGATTCCATTTCCTATGCCCACCTGGGACATCTTTTTCTGAATCCGCAGAGTTCAGAAGTGCTTCTATGCTCTGGTATTCAGAGACCTCAGTACTCTGTCACGCCCTCTTGGCATGAAACCACAAAGAACATCAAGGCCGAATCAAAACAACCTGCAAATGCCTAGCATACATATACAACATAAAATAGAACACCCAAGGCATCCACATAACACATAAATACATGCAGGAAAAATTGCTTTTGTTTGTATTAAAATGGAAAATGCCTGTTTACAAAGGTGTTCCTGAGCACGGCCTGTAACAAGGTCTCGACTCCTCTCTCTTATACTCTCTACTCATAGACTCTCTTCTAATTCAACTAGACTCCTCTCTCCCTCTCCTTCCTTCTTCTTTTTTTTTTAAATGAGATCCCCCCTTGATATTTTACATGAGGGGGCTCTTAGAGCGCTTCCCTTGAATCTACCTACCCCATTAAATTACATTGAATGGGTTGTCTAGTCCACCATATGGATCTAGATCTCAGACTTACAAACATTAAAGGCCTGCCTACTCAAATGCCTGCACAATGGCATGGTTCCATGGCTCAACAACCTACAACATTTATTACATTCAAATTCAAAATTGAAGATGAGGGTTGCGCCTCTCTTCATCCTTGAATGCATGCACCGACATGGCTGGTTGGATGGATGAATGGCGTGGAGAGATGCTCCTGCATCAATGCATAATCTATCACTCCCCCATCATGCATTAGCACAGCCCCCAACCCTTTCTTCGAGGCATCCGTGCAGACTGTGAAGTCCTTTTCCATATCCGACACTCGTAGAATTGGTGCACTAGTTAGTAACTTCTTAAGCTCAATGAATGGACTATCACATTATTTTTTCGATTCATACCTGACCCCCTTGAGCTGCAAAGTGGCGATGGGTTTTGCTATTTTAGAGAATCATTCCACAAATCTCCGATAATAACCTGCTAGCCCCATGAAGCTTTTCACCTCATGGGCATTTTTTGGCACTAGCAACTTCATAATGGCCTTTACCTTTTCGAGGTCCACAGAGATTCCTTCACCAAAAATGATATGACCTGAATAGTGGATCTCTTTCTAGAAGAAGTAACACTTCGACAAATTCCCATACAATGTGTTCTCTCTAAGGCAAGACAACACCACTCGCAAGTGTTCCTCATGTTCTCTTTCGTTCTTGGAATAGATTAGGATGTCATCTAGAAATACTTGTACAAAATGGTCTAAGTACTTCTAGAATACTCCGTTCATGAGGCTCATGAATACTGTTGGCACATTGGTAAATCTAAATTGTACTACGACAAACTCGTAATGTCTAAACCAAGTTCGAAAGGCAATTTTTGGGATGTCACCTTCCTTAATCCTTAACTGGTGATACCCTGATCACAAATCAATCTTTGAGAATACTGTTGCTCCTTTCATCTGATCGAAGAGGTCATCTATTCACGGCATTGGGTACCTATTTTTCACTGTAACACGGTTCAAGTCCCTGTAATCTATACACAGTCGTAAGGAACCATCCTTCTTCTTCACAAATATTACTGGTGCACCCCAAGGTGAGACATTGGGCCTTATTAGGCCCAAGTCCAGTAACTCCTTCAACTGCATTTGCAACTCACAAATTTCCAACACTGTCCTCTGATACGGAGTCTTGGAAATTTGTTCTGCACCAGGTTTTAGCTCAATAGTGAAATCAAGCTCCCTCTCAAGAGGTAACCTTGGTAACTTGTTCGAAAAAACATCCTTAAATTCTGACAATACCGGGTACTGATCAAAGGAGGGTCCCTTCCTTTCATTCACTGCTTCCACTACATACAGTCGACACCCTTGCCTCATACACCACTTAACCTTCATAGTTGAGGTAAAGCGTAGAGACACCCGTCTCCGTACACTGTGGATCTCGACTGGTCTTCCTTCGTTGTCGACACAAAGCACCCTTTTTGCGAAAAAATACACCATAGCTCGATGGGATTCTAACCAATCCATTCCAATGATTAGGTCATATGCCCCGAGAGAAGTAACGTATACCTTCAACCTGGTAGTACACACTGCCAGGTCTACTATACAATTATCAATGATAGGTCCTACCGCTTGTTTTTCCCCCGAAGCCATCTCGACGTTTTTAAAGTCATCGTGCTCGTAGGCTGCCAACCCACTCTTTTCTAATGTAGATGATGAAATGAAACTATCTGTAGCACCAGAATCAAATAAAATCTTAACATTGATATGATTTAGCATACGTGATGACTCCACCACTGTGGATTGATGTTCTTCCTAGTGATTATTAACCGCTACATAAATCTAGTTGCTGCCACTTGCTCTTCCCATCAGAGCCTTTCCCTCTCTATGCACAAATCCTTATTGTAACTTTGGGCAGTCACACTGGTAATGGGGTCATCTACATCCCCAAAAGGTAACACGATATTGAGCCTGTGCATTGTTCTGTGACTATATCTGCAATGAGTTCCTTCCCCTAGAACCCCTGCCCCTACTAGATTCTCCCTGAGATGGTCATGGGACTTCTTGCATCATTGGTGATGAACAAGATGTTGCACTCACTGCCATTGAAATCCCTGCGGATACTATCCTTGGTGCAACTCTATTACCATATGGAGGTGGCCTTGAGCCCCCTCCCCTGGGAAATTTCCTAGGGGCCTTCCCCACGAATCCAGGACGATGCAGAAAGGTTGGTCTCGTACCTTCGGTTAATTTCATGTGTTCCTCCGCATAACGTGCATTTTCCACATCTTCTGCTACAAAAGATGGTTTCCACATCCGCACCATAGCCCTTATATTAGGGTTTAACCCATAGACAAAGCGTTCTTCCTGTCGTTGGTCATTATCCATATATGAAACATATTTGACCAATTCCATAAACCTAATCTCATATTCTTCTATGGTTTTTTTTCCCTGCACTAGAGCATGAAACACTCCTACCTGCTGTTACTCATAGTAAGCTGGCGGATATTTCCTTTGGAACCTCTCCTCGAAAAGTTCCCAAGATACGGTGTCCAAGGTAAGATGCAGTTGCCTTTCCAGGTTTCCCCACTAGTTCAAGGAACTTTATCTCAATTGAAAAATCGCTATCTTTGCCTTTGAAGTGGACACATAGTCTCTTAAGGAAAAACACATTGTCATGCTATCCAACCATGCCTCGACACGTTCACTGGCATGACCCCCAACAAACTCTGGAAGTTTGATATTCTGTAGTTCTCTAGTGATGTCTTCGGGTGGAGGTCCTCCCCCTGAATCCCTCGACGCTTATGGATTACCCATTCCAGATGGTGGGGGCTCCACTTCGATTGTTGTTGGTTGACGCCCCTTTAAAGTCTCATTTATGGCCTCCAACGAGCGCAGTATGAGAGCTAGTTCAGGTGATGGTGTTGGCGGTCCCTGAGACGATGCCCCTCTGCCTTGATTTCCTCGAGTCCTAACCATCCTGTATGATTTAACCTGCATCAACCAAAGTTGTCAGGGTGAGTTCAAGGACATTTCACATTTGTGCATCTTAAACTAGAAAACAGGGTTAGGCGTAAGTTTTTTTTTACTTGTCTGTAAACAAGCATTACTCTCTTTAGGGGAAGTGGCTAGGTTAGGGTTAAGCATCTAAGCTTGGTGTCACTGCCTAAGACAACTACTGACTCCCTCGCCTGGTAGCTACGCTAGCTTTGCACCATACTCGCCAATTTCTCTAACTTACCTACCTAGTGTGCATGAAGCCCCCTCCCACTTATCTCGGTCTAAGTCCTTAATGTTTCGCTAAAAACAATCTAATTAATTGCTTTAACTAGTTTTAAATTTAAGCATGAATCATAAATTTTAAATATAATTGAACATAATTTTAATTATAATTAAATTTAAAACATAGTTAATTAATTAAAACTTAATAATATTAATCATGTTTTAACACATAATAGTTGAAATATAGTTTTAACACATATATTTAAAATTATTAAATTTTATTCCAATTATAAATTAAATTATATTTAAATTTAAACTATAAATAATTTAAACTCTAAATTAAACTATATATAATCTAATTATATCCTATATAGTTTAATCATAATTTAAATTAAACCATTATTTTGAATTATAAAACATTAAAATTTTAACCAAAATAATAAAAATAAATTAATAAAAATAAAATAAAACAATTTTAACGTGGGCAGTGGGTCCTCGCATGAGGCCCACATGCCCCTCCCAAATACATTCTCATTCCCAACCCTACACGTCTCTTAATCAAACCCTAAACTTTCCGCAACCCTAACGCTCCATCACTGCCGCCTATCTCCCTATGCAAATGCGCCCTGGGCTTCTCCCTCTCTGCTACTGTGGTAGAGCTTTGGTAATGGCCGCAGACTCCTCCCTTGTGGCTTGGCACTGGTCTGCAGGCTATGCGCTGGTTACTGTGACTTTATATATATATTTTTTGGTTGTGTGTGTGGTTGCAGGTCGCATGGAGCCGTTGCTGGTGCGTTGGACTGTTGTGTGACTTGGTAGAGCACGTGGATGAGTGGGTTGGTCGTGGGTTCAAAACCCATTTCCTCAAAACATTTTTTTTTTTTTTAACCTGTGGTTCTGGTTGATGCTAACCTGTGTTGTGTTGATTGTAGGTGCTTGGCTTCTGTGTGGTTGTAGGTGTTGTATGGTGTTTCTCCCTCTTGAAAACTTTGTGTTGATTTAAGGGCAGGGCGGAGGTGAGTACTCCTTGCGCTTCTTGTGGGCTCCTCTTCCTGGTGGCTTTGTGTTGAGTTAATGCTTAATATGGCCTGTGGAAATGCACCTGACGCAACACTCTTCTGCCCTTGTGGGTTACTCCTTTGTGACCTGGTGCTCGGTCTCGACTTTGGTGATTTGTGTTGTGTTAGGTTCTTAGATTGATAGTTTGTAGAGTAGATGACAGATGTATTCTCCTTGTGGTCTGCCTCCTTGGTGCTTGGTGTGGGTGATGTTGATACTTAATATGGACTGTGGCTATGTGCCTGACGCAACACTCTTTTTCCCTCGTGGGTTCCTCCTTTGTGACCTAGTGCTCGATCTCGACTTTGGTGATTTGTGTTGTGTTGGGTTCTTAGATTGATAGTTTGTAGAGAATATGGAAGATGTATGCTCCTTGTGGTCTCCCTCCTCAGCGCTTGGTGTGGGTGATGTTGATACTTAATATGGTCGGTGGCTATGCGCTTGACGTAGCACTCTTCTGCCCTCGTGGGTTCCTCCTTTGTGACCTAGTGCTCGATATTGACTTTGGTGATTTGTGTTGTGTTGGGTTCTTAGATTGATAGCTTGTAGATCAGACGGCAGGTCGGAGTGAGTTGAGTACTCGAAAATCGGAAACCCATGTTCGACTTTCAGGGGTCACATTATTCCACCTCATGGTGCCAATTCTAATTTATACTGGGTTTTCTAATTTAGACTGGGTGGGTTTTATAAGAAGAACAATACGATTTGAATGCTCGTTCTTGTTGTTCAGTAAGGTTTTTTTTTTTAGCTTGTGGATTTTCTTGAGTGCTTAGTCGACTTGATAATTGGACACACTTAAATGAAAATAGTCTTGAATCCCAACATTATTATGAATTGTTTGAAAAATATACTATTAAGTTTGGCAATAGTAGTCGAGAATATGTGCTTCTCCATGAAAACTTTACTGGTTGATGGGAGATGGACCTCTGGTAAAGATTGCATGTCTGGGAAGCAAAAATTCTTGGTACAAGCAAACACATGTGAAAGATGCTTGGGGATCATGCTTCTTCCACTGTCTATCATTATCCTTATTGGACATGTTCTCTGTGGGTGTGAAATTAGTGACGGCCTTACACCATTGGTATTGTTATTGCATGTTATTGTCATTACTTAAGATTCTAGTCAAATGCTGGATTGTCCTAATACCTACTTTACTTGTCAAATGAGATTCAAGCAAGGCATTTGATGTACAGTTAGGTATTCTTGCATTGTCTGATATTTGTACATTTAAAATATGTTTGGGTTATACTTGTTGTTCAGTAAAGTCACACTTGATAATTGGAGTTTTGGCCTATGGGCCTAGTAATTTTTTCTTTTTTTTCTTTTGTATCACTGCTACTTTGTACAGAGGCGTGTATTGCTAATTTTGTTTTTTAACTATTTGTTTGTTTAATTGAAGCAAGTGTTAAAATTCACTTAATACTTCCATTGTGTAGAATATTATACTACTTTACTTTCAAATGGGAATATTGTTTATATATAGATCTATGTAAATAAAAAAAATGTGTTTTTGGCTTGCAGGCTAGGTGGAGCTGGAGCTTGGCCCAGATTTATATCTAATTAAGGGTTTCAGGGCCCCTAGGATTCTTTCAATATATCTATATATATATACCTTTTACAGATTATTTAGGGTTGTTAAATTTCTGGGTGGGTACAGTTCCATTCCTAAATTGGGTAGGTGGGTAGGCCCTAGTCCAAGTTTTTTTTTTTTTTTAACCATGGGAACAACAACCTCCCAAGAGTATATCTAACAGCCCGCAAGCCAGATATACCA
>SNQJ01S0032685.1:52189-63717 GCA_010110895.2 Picea sitchensis
TTCAACTTTTATATGGTATTTGACCCTTCTGGAATGCTGTGAATAGTGCCGTGAATGACTTCATTGCTGTTTTGCTGATGTAGAATTCTTGTTGCTATGTGCAGATGATGTGGAGTTCTTGTCGCCATGTGCTGACGAAATTTCAGTGATAACAACAACCTTGTATCATTATTTGAGAATTAAAGTCTATCAAAAACACCACTCAAACTAGGCATCATAAAATTTTCATTAACTTCCCAAGAAATGACAAAAATATTAACATTGAACCTGACTTCAAGTCCAACAAAAACAAAACTAGTAACATATGAAACAATAATAGAGGAAAGAAATGCACTACACATATATTAACTATGTTTAAAATCCATTCATCATGTAGCCAAATTTTCTATGCATCCTTTGCAACTATAAAAGAATTAAAAAAAAAGGTCTTTACAAATCCTTCAAAATTTCTTTCAAAATATGTCACAATTAACAATAATGTTGGGCATTCCCTAAGTATTTAGAAAGTTCTACAAAGAAACAAAACAAAGTACTACAAAGAATTATGTTGCACTCCAATCCAATTTCCTAACAACAATCATAACCTTTAGAGGAAAAATAAATAAAATCTTATTGTTGAGATTAAATCTCAGTGTTGCGTCTTTGAGATGTATATTGGGGAAGTAAAAATAAATCAATTTGAAAAGAAATAAGACCAAAAATCGAAAAGGATGAACTCACATGTTCATGTGATAAGTACCCTCCAACACTTCATTAAGATTTTCAAAGATGGTCAAGTTTATTCTTAATAGATTTATGTTCATGTGAAAAGTACCCACCAACACTTCATTAAGATTTTCAAAGATGGTCAATTTTATTCTTAATAGCATCCTTGGATGGGATCCATGATATCTATCTTTCCTTTTAATTTTCAAAATGTTTTATTTATTTTGATATAATTTTTTTTTATAAATTCAATAACTAATTTAGTAATAACATTATTCATAACAATGTTTTTCTTTCATTCATTCTCTAACATCATTACAATTTATCTTTATTTGTTGCATCTTCATATTAATTTCCATATTTTTTTATGATTTTGATAACTACATAATCATAAATTAGCGATTTTGATTAAGCATTGAGGATTTTAATAGTTTGGTATGATCGTTGAAATTCATTATTAATATAACTTTCTTGTTTTCTAAAGTGTCAAATTCATCAATGTGATTTATCATAACTTTTCTTTGTAACTCCAATAACATTCCATCATATGGAAGTTTATGTGCTTCTCTAAAACATAAATTTTAAGCATGTACAACATGTACATATAAGTTTATGTGCTTCACTAAAACATAGATCTTAAGCATGTACAACATGTACATATAGATTTACATCATTTTCAAAAAAAACAAAATCACATTGTTGTTCCAGTGGCATTATCTCTTTAATTTATTTTGTTCTTTCATTGGCATTATTTTTTTAACTTATTTAATACTCTTGTTTAAACTATTCAATTTTGTTGCTAGGTGTAAATGTGTTGAATTTGTACATAATAGATTTAGCTAAACAATAATACAAATATTTGTAAAGAGAATTTGAGAAAGAAGAAGAAAAAGATAAAGAATGAAAGAATTCTCATTAACCATAGTGAATAATGAATAATTTACACATAATATACTCTGTATAACTCAATGAGTGTGCACTGGAGGAAAACCAATGCGTCATAGTGGTGGTCTAGAGTGATTTGGACACACACCAACAGTTACGGGAGTGAACTTCCACCTAGTCTAGTCTCTTAAGCAGTTATGAGAGTGAACTACCGCCTAGTTGAGTTAACTAGTCAACTAGTCTTTAGTTAACGGACTGAATAAAGAGTAGTGAGGAGTTAACTCATGGAATCAAGGGTAATGCGCCAATCTGGTGATGATACCAAGGCAAGGTCGAATTAGCATGGTGATGATCTCAATGTTGCATGTTGACAAAACCAATGCAACATCTAAACTCAACTCAACTAGTCAAACTGAAGTGTCAACTGAAAGAAAATATTCTCCAGGTGGAATATTCTCCCATAAAATATAGGAGACTGGATAATGACTAATTATGACTAATAAACAAGAAAAAACCTTAGAAAAAAAAAATCCTAAGTGTGTGTGAAGTAACTTCAAGACTAGATTACATGCATCATTTAACATGCCTTGTCTAATATTTAATATATCAAGATATCAATAATGACCTTGCTCATAATCTTCAAAGTTGTTCATGATAAATGGGTTATATTATCATCTGTACTTTTTGTATTTTGTAGAGTAAGTTGCTCATATGGAGGCTTAGAAGCATTTATATATATATATATATATATAACATTCAAAGTCCTTGACTTGAATCTAGTTCCCGAACCCTTTAATCATTTCATCTTGCTTTTCTACTTGAGCTCCTACAACTTGAATTCAGGCATCTTCAACTCTCATATCTATCACATGAAGGATAATTAAAGTGATTTCCATCTTTTATTTGTTTTTACCTTTCTTCTTGGCCGACCTAAAGACAAATGTCTTTTTACTATCATGGCATTTAAAATTATTTAACTAAATAAATCACCTTTATTAGTTCCTTCAATATTTTTGAAGAGTTGTAGTTCTCAATTTGGCAACCTTTTTGTTTCTAAATTAACAACCTTATTTTATGCATGAGTTGGAATTGAGTTGTAGTTCTCAATTTGGCAACCTTTTTGTTTCTAAATTAACAACCTATTTTATGCATGGGTTGTAGTGTTGATAAAAGATAAGATTTGTGAAAAAAGATGGAAAACTTGAGGATTATTATCATCATGGTTTTTCTTCTCCTTTCCATCAAAAACCTTCTTCTCCGTCTCAATAGCAATCTCATGCTCTATGAGTTTTTTTTTAACCTTTATGGTCTTCATTTTCATTGCCATTTACACCATGTTAATGTTGAATTAATATGAGAGGTGAATCTATTGATAGATTTTGACTACTACGGGTATGAACCATGGTCATAGTTTACTTAATATTCCTTTTTTTCTTTTATATCACTGGAAGATCTTCCTAACTAATTCGTTGATATAAATCTAATATGTACAAAAGAGTAAATATTTACAGATGTCTTTAACTCCAACTTTGAACTATTAAACCAATGAAGGGCATGCTACATAATTGGATTCACAATGGGCGTATAAGAGGTATATTTAAATGTGGAAATCTCACTCCTTGCACTTATTTGAGATTGGGCTACTTCATTTCCCTCATCAATTTATTCATAATAATGACCCTAACTACGAGATTCCTCTTCATTATTAGACATTGCATATCTATATAAACTTCTCCCTTCTTGATTATAGAGACTTCCACATAAACTTAAGTTTTTTTGTTTTTTTTTTTATCTTTTAAAATGTATTGACTTTTAAAAGCTTGCATTTATAATGTCTTTTTTTCTTTTCTTTTCAGATGTATTGACTTTTAAAAGCTTGCATTTATAATGTCTTTTATATGGTTAAAAGAAACTCACTCTAACCCATTTAAAATCTCAATTCTTCATAAATTATATATATATAATATTGTTGTAGTATTATTTATAAAATGTATGGAACTCGTGAGATTTTTTTTAGCTAGTGTAATAAGTAATAGAATGGATTTCTTTATGTTTTATCCTTCGATAACACATATTAGTATAAATAATATTGACTAACTTCCATTAATATATGTTTATCCAATGCAATTTTATGAAAACCCAAATATTCTAATGTGTGTATAATGCTTCTCAATGAAGAAATCTCCCTCCTGGTTCAAATATTAGTTTGTATAAGTGGGTTAATTAATTTTAAACATTTTACTATATAAACAAATTTAACAAAGAAACATCCCTTTTTGTTTAAAAATTAGTTTTCCTTATCTATAAGGTAAGTGGGTTAATCAATTTTAAGCATCTTACTATAAAACAAACCCATTTTGTATCTGGTGAAAATTCTCTTTGTCGTATGTTTTTTTTTAACCATGGGAACAACAACCTCCCAAGAGTATATCTAACAGCCCGCAAGCCAGATATACCAATAACTTGTGACTCAGCAGGGGCCGAGACGTCCTGAGGCCCACACCGGGTGAACCTCTTTGTCGTATGTTTTTCATAGAACTAGATACCACAAATGCACAAGGTCCCTTCCAAAAGTCATACCGGATTTATGAGGGAATACCTAGAATATGTTCCAAAAGGAAAGAACATATATGATATATAGAGAAACGTGAATTTTAACTATTTTAAAATAAAGAATTTGTTTGGAAAGCTTAATAGAGATGATCTCATCCTATAAAAAAGATATTTCATTGTTTATTAATATTTCTCTAATAACATAAGCAATAAATCTAAAATTGTTCGACTTCTAGTGAAGGTAGTGAACGAAATCAAGTGATAAATAAAGGAAATGGTATCGTGGATTCCAAGGCTTTGGCTAAGGGTGTGACTAGTTATGGGCCTATGACCTCTAGGCCAACCATTTCAACATCAAGCAATACACCTGTAGGCTCTTCTCAATTTACCACTCCTCATAGGGGAGGTAGACAAATGTCTTAATCATCGCCTTTTAGGTTGGATGGAAATGCCATTGTGGAGTTTAAATAAGAACAAAAAATACCGAAGATCGATTCCCTAGACCATTGGGTTCAACATGCACTAAAGAAGAATCATTATCTCCCATAACTCCTACTAGTTTCTTAGTGGCTAGGGTGAGGATTGTTGGAAAATTGGTTGTTATTGATGTCAACCTTAGAAGAAGCCCTAAAGAAAATCCGAGAAGCCCCTAAAAGTGATAATGATGTGTCCACTTGAAGAAGCTTTGAAGAGTCTTGAAGGATCCTTGACATAAGTGTATATAAATCCAAAGTGGTCCCCTTATGGTGTAGCTTTTAAGCATGGCCCTCATGAGATGAGATAACATGTGGTTGTTCCCACATTCACACTTTAAGTTGTACACAAATGGAGCCTTGAGGGATCCCTAAAACCAAGTGAATAAGTCCCTAAGGTCAACTGAAAAAACCCCTAAAACCAAGAGAAGAAGCCCCTAAAGTAAAGTAAAGAATCCCCTAAGGTCGACCATCCTTAAGGAAGAGGTGTGACCCCTAGTCGCACCCCCTCATGTGGAGAAGACTCATATAAATAAGAGGAGACTCATTTGGCATTTTGATTACACCAATTTGACTTAGCCAAGGAAGAGGAGCGAATTTTAGCCTAGAGGAGAAAATTCCCAAGGTAAGATGAAGTGAAGAAGGGAGAAATTCCAAGGGAAGATGATGTCTTGTGATGATTTGTTTTAGGGTTTACTTTGAAGGCCATCTTGGCATTTTTCACATAATTTTTTTTCTAGAACGATTCAGATAGTGAAGAATATTTAGTATGAATTTCAGGTCTTGAATCATTATAGGTTTGGATTTATAGTCAGTGGAAGTTGAGGTTTTTTAGACTGGGGGTTTCTTCTTCAAAACGAGTCATCTTTCCATTTTCACTATAATTTTTTTCAGGGATCATTACAAGTACGAAGTTATACTTGTTTTAGATATCTTTCCATCTTCTTCAAAATATATCGAAGAAGGTTAGGTACAAGTTTTAGATCCTGATTCATTACAAGTATAAAGTTATACTTGTTGGAAATTAGGGTTTGTGAGTAATCCAGAAACTAGTCCCAAACATGTGTTCGAGATAAAATAGTTATATCTGAAGCTTGGTTGGTCCAAATTTCATTCCATTTGTTTCATTAGAAGTAGAAAATATCCTAATATCTGAGGTCCAAGTTTTAGAACCAGAAACAAAAAATTGAGCTCATGGCGAATCTTACAAGTTTGCATATTTGAGGTGTAGTTATGATCAATTTTGTATGGAGATTTAAGAAGTGATTTTGGGATCGTATTTGAAGGTTGATTTGATCCTATATCATCATTTAAAATATTCCAAGGGGATTGGTGTCTCCTTCTAGTAGGTGCTAGAAAACTCGGGGAGTGGGTGCTTCCTTCAAGTTGGTGCTTGAAAAATCTTTAAACTACTTAAGAAAAGTTTATGTGGTTTTCTCCTAGTTAGGTTTCCACATAAAAATATGTGTGCAATGTGTATGAGTTTATGTGATGATAAATGACATGATTAATGGTTAATGTTTATGTAGTGATTGAAGTTTAAAATTGTTGAAATAACTCTATACTGATTCACCCCCCTCTCAATATTCTTGAATATTCCAACAATTGGTATCAGAGCAGGTTCCTTCAGGAATAGTCTAACCATTGGAAGGAAAATCATGGATAAGAAAAGATAATTTACCGAAAATGGAACACCATTGTTTGATGGGAAAAATTATGTTTTTTTGGAGCATAAGAATGAGAGCATTTTTGTAGGCACATGGATTTGATGTTGGAAAGCTATAGTAAATGTATGCATTGCACCAACTTCTCCCCTAACAGATAATGATGGGAAAAAGCTCAGTGAATACAATTAAAATGTTATAAATTCCATTCTGAGTGGTCTAACAGGTTCATAATTTGTNGCAGGTTCCTTCAGGAATAGTCTAACCATTGGAAGGAAAATCATGGATAAGAAAAGATAATTTACCGAAAATGGAACACCATTGTTTGATGGGAAAAATTATGTTTTTTTGGAGCATAAGAATGAGAGCATTTTTGTAGGCACGTGGATTTGATGTTGGAAAGCTATAGTAAATGTATGCATTGCACCAACTTCTCCCCTAACAGATAATGATGGGAAAAAGCTCAGTGAATACAATTAAAATGTTATAAATTCCATTCTGAGTGGTCTAACAGGTTCATAATTTGTTAAGGTTATGAATTGCTATTTTGCAAAGTAAATATGGGACAATCTCAAGAATGTTTATGAAGAATATAAAGTCAAAGGGGCCAAGCTTCAAACTTACAAAGGAAAATTTGAACATCTGAGAATGAAGAAAGATGAAGATATTTCAAATTTTTTTCTCTGATTTGATGAAATTGTGAATACTATAAGAGAACCAAGAGAAAATATTGAAAACTCGGCTATTGTGCAAAAGACACTGAGATCTCTCCCAATGAGATTTGACCCTAAAATTTCATCTCTAGAAGAAAGACAAGATCTGGTTACATTGAGCATGGATGAATTACATGGAATACTTACAACATATAAAATGAAAACAGAATAGGAAAATCCATCCAGAAGGGAAGAAAATTTCAAAGCCTCCAAGAAGACAAGAAAAGACGATCCAAGGTCAAAACCCTTCTCCAACAATAGTGATGATTCAAACAATGAAGAAGAAGCCAACTTTGTGAGAAAACTGAAAAGAGGAACCGACAAGTACAAAGGTAAGCTTGCTTTCAAATGATTTAATTGTGGTAAATTTGGTCATTTTTCTTCCAAATGTCCTTATGAAATGGGTTCAGATAGTGATGAAGAAGAAGTTCCTAAGAAAGAAAAGAAATATTAGAAAAGATACAAAGAAATAAATAAAGGAAGATTTTTGAAAAAGAAAAGTCTCTATTCAAAAGACAATAGTTCCTCATCCGATGAAGATGATGATAGTGATAGTGACTCAAAAAGAGTACTCTTCATGGTGTTAGATACTCAAGAGAAAACTATTGAAAATAATGAAGGAGACTATGAAGAAGAAGGAGAATTGAATCTCAAGGAATAATTGATCAATGCCTTAAGTGATATAATAATAGAAAAGAAGAAAAACAATTCTCTCAAAGAAGATTTAAGTAAATTGAAGGAAGGATTTCAAAACCCTAGAAAAAATTCTAAAGAAGCCAAGCAAACTATCATAGATATAAGGATTCAGTTAGAAGAAGCCAAAGTGATTGAAGAAACAATCAAGAGACAACTGGAAGAAAAGAAGAAAAAAATAGAGAATCTGGAAGCTGAAATAGTCTCACTAAGAAAGGAACTACAAAAGAAGGAAATCCAACTAAAATTTGGCAAACACACCAAAATACTGGATGAAATCATCTGCAATAAAAACCCATTCTATGACAAGTTTGGACTTGGATACAAACAAAATAATACTGATGATGGTTCAATCTCTATGATGCCAAAAAATGAAGTAGAGAAAAGAAGTTATGAAAATACTATCAAGGGTTCCATCAAGAAAGAAGAATGTAAGACTCTAAAGGAGGACATACAAAAACCAAAAATAAAGAAGAATCAAGAAGAAGATCGTGCATTCAAAGGAATATGGAATGAAAAACTAGCAATGAAGACTACCCAGGAAGAAGATCGTGATTTCAGAAGAACAACACCAACTAGAAGACCACCCACACCCAGGTACCAAAATATTTTTCTTGGCTTATGTTATTATTGCAATAATTTTGGGCATAAAGCCATAAATTGTAGAGCCTATGCAAATGGTAGAAACACCTAGAATAGAAGTATCTATGAAAATCCCAAGAATCATTATGAAGATAATTATCCCATAAAGCCTTGTGAGGCATTTGACATAAATTATTACAGTTTTGGTGCTCCAGTTTATGAAATTGAATGCTACAAATATAACAAATTTGGACACATAGCCAGAAATTGTAGAAGTGATTTGATAATTTCTTCAAGGGAAACTAGATATGTTCCTTTCAATTATATAGGGGAACAACAAAGAACTTGGAAAATGAAGCAAGGATATTTGAAGGTTGAGGAATGTGGGTTTTCCTTACAAACCCAAAATAGAATAAGCCATTGGTATATTGACAGTGGATGCTCAAAGCATACGACTGGAGACAAAAATAGATTTGTAACATTAAAGAAATAAATAGAGGGGTATGTCATGTTTGGCAATGATAACTTAGCCAAAATTATAGGAAAAGACCCACTCAGTCTTGGACACAAAGACGCTATGGAAAAAAATTTCCTACTTGTTGAAAATATGAAGCATAATTTGCTAAGTGTGAGCCAATTGTGTTATTAGGGACACACACTTATATTCAATTCACAATAATGTGAATCAAGGAAAGAAGGATCAGGCAGATGAGTGGCAACAATGACAAGGACTCCAGACAACATATACAGATTTAATGAGATTGAAGAAGAAAGATGTTTTTTGGGAAAACAAGATGAAAATTGGCTTTGGCATAGGATAATGGGTCATATACACTTTGATAATCTTGTCAAGATTAGCAAGAAGAAATATGTAAGATAAATTCCAAAAATTACAAAGCCAACAAATACTATGTGAAAGAACCGACAACACGAAAAACAAGCAAAAGTTGAATTCAATACAAAGGAATACTCTACAAAAAAACCATTGGAGATTGTAAACACTTATTTATGTGGGCCCAAGAGAACAAAAGGAATAGATGGTGAACAATACTTCATTCTACTAATTGATGAATACATCAGAATGGCCTGGGTTTGCTTACTCAAGAAAAAGTCAAAAGCTTTCGAATGTTTCAGGGTATTCAAGGAACTGGTTGAAAATGAAACTTATTTGAAAATAAAATTCTTAAGATCAAATAATGAAGGTGAGTTTACTTCAAATGAATTCATGGATTTATATGAAGAATAGAGAATAAAAAGACAATTCTCAACAACTAGAACACCTCAACAAAATGGAGTTGTTGAAAGGAAAAAAAGAATTGTATAAGAAATGGCCAGAACCATGTTGAATGACTCCAAGGTAAGTGATATATTTTGGGGACAAGCAGTGCATACAATTGTTCATATATTGAAAAAAGGATTGATCATTTGAGTTATGAAAGGAAGATTGGCCAATGTCAAGCACTTTAGAATGTTTGGAGGAAAGTGTTACATAAAAAGGGAAGACAAGAAGAATGGAAAATTTGACTCTCGGGTGGATGGAGACATATTTGTTGGGTATTCATGCAAAATCAAAGCATATAAATGCTACAATCTAAGACTCAACAAGATACCGGAAACCATCAATGTAAAATTTGATGAAACATACTTGTTGAAGACCATGAAGGAAAGCATAAATTCAAACATCTTTGAAGAACAAGAAAATGAAGAACTAAAGAGAGAAGATGAGGAAGAATAAGAAAAACAACAACAAGAGAAACAACCAGAAGAAGAGAAAGAATAAAACAAACAACAATATTTCCAGACACCTTCTAGGACACCTAACCTCCAGGTTCACAAGAATCATCCACCAGAACAAATAATTGGAGGTAGAAGTGCCGGAGTAGAAACCAGAAGAAGAAGAAGGCAAGCATAGACACCTGAACAAGGATATTTTTCATTACTATCAACAATCAAACCAAGTAACTTTGAGGAAGCCAAAAATGATGAACATTGGATCAAGGCTATGGAAGACGAACTAAATCAAATAGAGAAGAATGAAACATAGGAACTAGTTCCAAGACCAAAGGACAAAAATGTGATTGGGACAAAATGGTTCTTTAGAAAAAAATTAAAAAAAGATGGACAAGTAACTAGAAACAAAGAAAAACTAGTGTGCAAAGGATATGCTCAAGTTGAAGAAATAGATTTTAAATAAAAAATTGTGCCCATGGCCATAATGGAAGCAATCAAAATATTCTTGAATTACACAAGATCCAAAAGGATCAAAGTGTATCATATGGAAATAAAATAAACTTTTCTAAAAGTAGAATTAGAAGAAGAAGTCTACATAGAACATCCAGAAGGGTTTCTTCTATCAGAAAAGGAAGACTATGTTTGCAAATTGAAGAAATCTCTATATGGACTTAAGCAAGCTCCAAGAGCTTGGTACTCAAGATTGGATAGGTACTTACAACAAAAAGGATTCAGAAGGGGAAATGTAGATAGTAACCTCTATATAAAAGTGGATCAAGGAAGTATGATTGTTATTGAAGTGTATGTTGATGAAATCATCTTTTGAAGTGATGATGATAGATTGAGTCAGAAGTTTTCCAAGGATATGCATAATGAATTTTAAATGTATCTACTTGGGGAGTTGAATTTCTTCTTGGGACTCCAGATATCTCAGCTAGATGAAGGAATTTTCATTTCCCAAATCAAGTACATCAAGGAAATGTTAAATAATTTCAAAATGGAAGATTGCAAACCTGTGAGTACTCCTACGGTTACCAGTTGAAAGTTGAGAAAAGATGATGAATCTAAAGAAGCAGATCAAATAATCTACATATCAATGATTGGTAGTCTACTCTATGTGACAACTTCAATACTATATGTAATGGAAGGAGTTGGACAGGTCACAAGATTTCAAGCGAAACCAAAGGAAACCCATGTTCTAACAATGAAAAGGATCTTTAGATATATTAAAGGAACAACATATTGTTGGATATGGTATCCGAAAGGAAATGATTTAGCTATGGTCGCCTACACAGATGTTGATTAGGAAGGAAGTATCGATGACAGAAGAAGTACAAGTGGAGAATATTTCTACTTAGGTGATTGATTAGTGTCTTGGTTGAGTAAGAAGCAATCTTCAGTATCCTTATCCACAATAGTGTTGGATCATGTTCGCATTTATTGATTGATGATGATTGATGTATGATGAGAATGCATAGATGAAGATGGATCAATGAGTTGTCATTGATATGATGAAGATGGATCAATGA
>SNQJ01S0032685.1:70390-83577 GCA_010110895.2 Picea sitchensis
GATTTGTTGATGATATGTTGCTGATATGTATTCACATCTAACTGATTATAAATGACAGCAATGAGGAATGAGCAAATGTTGAATTTTAACTAAGGAGTTTTTGTGTAAGAGGGAAGTTTTGGGGAAACGATCCCCACACTCATTCACCCCCCCCTCTAAGTGTGGTAGGTGTGTCCAACAAATAGAAGAAGAATATATCACATCAACAACATGTTGAACTTAGATTCTCTGGATGAATCAAACCATGAAAGACATACAAGTGAGATATGATGAGACTATTCTGATACTCTGTGACAACACTAGTGCTATAAGCATATCTAAGAATCTAGTGATGCATTCCAAGACCAAACATATTCCTATTAAGTTCCACTTTCTATGGGAACAAGTCACATAAAATAATATAAAGTTGGAGTACAATGGGACAAAAAAATAGATTCCAAACATATTCACAAAGCCTCTTCCTAGGGATAACTTTGAGTAACTTTGACAAAAAATGGGAGTAATTTCTGCTCCAAATTGATTTTCATAATCTTCTACAAGAATAAAAAGGGGAATATTGTCAGGGGGAGTTACCCTTTTCCATTGATGTCAAAGGGGGAGAGAAAAACAGTAAAACTAGAATCATGAAGATAGGGGGAGTCAACATGAATACAAGAGGACAATACAATCATTGGGATCAAAGCATGAATATAGGGGGATCACAATTGTTTTTCTAAGTTTCCTTCAATTCCAAAGAGAGAGATTATTGGAAAATTGGTTGTCATTGATGTCAACCTTAGAAGAATCCCTAAAGAAAATCTCGGAAGCCCCTAAAAGTGATGATGATGTGTCCAATTGAAGAATCCTCGAAGAGTCTTGAAGGGTATTTGACATAAGTGTATATAACTCCAAAGTGGTCCACTTATGGCGTAGCTTTTAAGCATGGCCCTCACGGGATGAGATAACACGTGGTTGTTCCCACATGACCACTTTGAGTTGTACACAAATGGAGCCTTGAAGGAGCCTTAAAAAATCCCTAAAACAAAGTGAAGAAGCCCCTAAATTCAAGTGAAGAATCCCCTAAAACCAAAAGAAGAAGCCCCTAAAGTAAACTAAAGAAGCTCCTATGGTCAACCATCTTTAAGGAAGAGTTGCGACCCAAACGTTGCAACCCCTGGTCGTACCCCCTCATGTGGAGAAGACTCATATAAATAAGAGGAGCCTCATTTTTCATTTGGATTACACCAATTCAGCTTAGGCAAGGAAGATTAGTGAATTTCCAATGGATGATGAAGTGAAGAAGGATGAAATTCCAAGGGAAGATGAAGTCTTGTGATGATTTGTTCTAGGGTTTTCTTTGAAGGTCATCTTGGATTTTTCGATATAAATGTTTTTATTTTCGATATAGTTTTTTTTCTATAACGATTCAGATAGTGAAACTTGGAGGTGTTTCAGAAGATATAGTGAAGAATATTGGGTACAAATTTTAGGTCTTGTCTCATTACAAGATTGGATTTATACTCAGTGGAAGTTGAGGTTTTTAAAACTAGGGTTTTCTTCTTCAAAACGAGTCATCTTTCCATTTTCGTTATAATTTTTTTGTGGGGACGTTTCAAGGAGAGAAACTTGGAGGAATTTTTGAAAAGATATTGAAAAATATTGGGTACAAGTTTCATATCTTGAGTCATTACATGTACGAAGTTATACTTTTGGAAGTTAGGGTTTGTGACTAATCCAAAAACTAGTCCCAAACAAGTGTTCGAGATAAAATGGTTATATTTAAAGCTTGGTTGGTCCAAATTGAATTCCAGTTATTGAGTTATAAGGAGAACATATCATAATATCTTAGGTCCAATTTTCAGAATCAGAAATGGAAAATTGATCTCGTGGCGAATCTTACAAGTTTGTATATTTGAGGTACAATTTTGAGCAGTTTTATATGCAAATTTAAGAAGTGATTTTGGGATTGTATTTGAAGGTTGATTTGATCATGTATAATCATTTAAAATATTCCAAGGGGATTGGTGTCTCCTTCCATTAGGTGCTAGAAAACTCAGGGAGTGGGTTGTTCCTTCAATTTGGTGCTTCTAAAGTCTTTAAACTGCTTAAGAAAAGTTTTTGTGGTTTTCTTCTAGTTGGGTTTCTACGTAAAAATATGTGTGCAATGTGTATGAGTTTATGTGATGATGAATGCCATGATTAATGGTTAATGTTTATGTAGTTCTTGAAGGTTAAAATTTTTCAAATAACTTTATATTTATTCACCCCGCCCCCATCTCAGTATTCTTGAATATTCTAACAAGAGGAAATGAGAGTCAATTTAGAAGGTTCCCAATGAAGGTTACATCCTATAATGTAAGGGATATTACAGTTCCTTTTAGGAAGACCTTGGTGAGAAGAATTCCCTCATTGATTTTAGATTTAGTCATCTTGTGTTTGTAGGAGGTGAAGGTTATTAGATTTATCTTTAGCTTGAACCTAAATCACATTTTCCCAGTCCTACAATTTTCCATACCTTGCATGAAGAAGGATACTGTGGGATAGCCACTTTTATGTCATCCAAGTTTAAATAGTGTATCCTATCAAGGAAATGCCCCATTTAACATAGAGATGTGGGTGCTCCTTAATATGGATGGAGGTTTATTGGCCTTTCCAACCTATATGCACTGAATATGGTGGAGGAAAGTGCCCAACTTTGGGACTAGCTAGCTAGATATCTATTAGAGGTCAATTGGCCTCTTTGGAAGGAATTTAGTAATGTAGGATTCCAAGTTGACAAAATTGGGGTTAATCTTGTTAGCATGCGGCTAAGGGAGTGTTCAACCTAGGATGGCCTTAAGGCCAAGATTGGGTTGCTTGGAACCAATAAATATTGGCGAGGATACTCTCTATAACTATTTTTTTCTTGGTCCATTTGAAGGCTATCTCCAAGCAGGTGATGAAATGATTGGACAAAGAAATTCTCTCGGAGAAAAACACCTTTTTATTATTATTAATTATGGTGCATGTTACCAATGGTTGTTTTGGGTGAGGCCACCCTCTCTGAAAACCAATTGATTATTTTCTCCATTTCATGGGGGGCATGAAGATGAGAATTCCCAAGTCACAATTTCGCCTCAATGTTTCTCACTTGCATCCCCCCTCCTACATCCAAGTCATGTTAAGGGTTTGAAAACTACTTCCTTGACCATGTCGGTTGGATGACTAAATTCAATGGTGGAATGAATACCTTGGTCATGTTACAAGGCAACTAAGGTTGAATTTGAGGCCATTTCTCAATGTTTACACTTTTTTTTGTTTGATGATAGAATTAAGGAAAGAGTGATGAAAATCATACATTTCTTAAAGGTGGATAAAATTTTATAGGTCCCAGTAGCCTAAATTTGGCATCAATTCATTAGCTCAAATATGGGGACAAACCAACCAAAGAATTTTTCAAGTCACTAGCTATCAAGAATGATTATGAGAAGATTAGAGCCTCAAAAAACGTAAATGGGAGGATTTTTAATTATGAAGGCATTGAACAAGAGTTTGTAGAGAATTTTCTCACTATGTTTCAGTCTTAGGGTATGAAAAACTCTCATAAGGTGGTCATGCAGATGTGCACCAACCTTATTCCCTAAAAAGTGTCACCTGAAGAAAAAAATATTTTCAATTAGGAGTTATCCTTACTAGATTTTATCGAAGCCCTCATGTAAATGTTTGAAAAAAATATTTGGGTTTGGATGGGTACCCTTGTGAAATTTCTGAATCCACCTATGATTGTGTTGGGTTTGATCAACTTAGGGTGTATAAGGAAGCAATCTAGAAAAATACTTTGGGTTCTTTAATTAATAGAGCTATTATTAAATTTATTCCCAAAGAGGGAAGCCCTGAGATCATCATTAAATGGAGGTTTCTTATGATGTTAAATGTTTCTTATAATATTATGGATAAATCCCTAGCCTTGAGGCTATAATATCTCTTGCCCTAGTTTTTAAGGACTAAACAAATGGAGTCCATCTACAGGAGGGGTTAATCTTTGATAATCTGGTGAAAGTCTAGGAAGGCATGGAATGGTATAGGTGTTTGGGTTTACATGCCATTTTCATTAAACTCAATTTTGAGAAACCATGTGACTAGGTGGAGTGGCTTTCATCTTGGCCTTGTTGCAGGCCTTTGGTTTTGGCCAATTATTTATGTAGGTGGTGCAAAACCTATTTTTAGATGCATTGACCTGCCATTTAGTCAATCAAGCCAAATATGAAGAAATTGGGATATTTTGATAATACAAGGCCACCCCTTGGCTCTAACCCTATATGTGCTCATGGTTGAAGGCCTTATATATATCCTTTTCCATTGCATCTCATTTAGGGTATTCGTCTTCCTATCCCCAATGGGAGCCAAATGGTCAATGGGAATTTTGTTGATGAATCTTTCTCACTATTCTAGTAGAACAAGAGTCGATGGTCAACACCATGGAATGTATTCACATATTCAATGAGACCTCAAGGTAAAAACTCCAAATAACCAAGAGTTAGTGTTATTGACTTACTCATGTTGATATCCTTGATTAGTATGCCATGAAGTTTTGGACTTTGATTCAACTTGGGAAAATCTTCAAGTTTTTAGGATTCCCTTTGTCTTTTGGGCTTCTCTGAAATTTCTTTGCAAGTTGTGTTACAACACATAGCTAATAAGGATGACAAGTGGATTACTCACACTATGTCACTAGTAGTCATGTTTTAGGTTTACTCCAAAATTCTGGCTGTCACGCATGTGTATTATTCTTCTTGTTGGGTTCCTACTACTATAGGTTATCAACACCTAGAGAACCTATTATGAGATTTCTTTGGGCATTACTACAACTTGAAGGATTGGGGAGGTTTGAGAATGATTGTGTCCTTTAGGAAGCTCATTCCCTCTATGCCAAGTGGCTTATCATTTCTACGGAAGGCCAATAAAATTGGAATGTTCTCCTTCGCAATTGCACTTAAAGAGGGGTGTTGCCTAGGGAAGCTTGCTGGGAAGGGTTGAACTTCCAAAACCTTATGTTGACTTCAACCAAAGTCCAAATCAAAGGAACTTTTGTTTCCTAGGAAAAAAATTGGGATCTTTACCACACCTTGAAGGATTGGGGAGGTTTGAGAATGTTTGTGTCCTTTAGGAAGCTCATTCCCTCTATGCCAAGTGGCTTATCATTTCTACGGAAGGCCAATAAAATTGGAATGTTCTCCTTCACAATTGCAATTAAAGAGGGGCGTTGCCTAGGGAAGCTTGCTGGGAAGGGTTGAACTTCCAAAACCTTATGTTGGCTTCAACCAAAGTCCAAATCAAAGGAACTTTTGTTTCCTAGAGTATCTGGAAATCTTGGGAGACTATCAAGCATTGTTTGACTTGAAAATGGGACTATTTTTTAGAGAGGATTTTTTGGAATGACCTTCGCATCTAGTAGTCCCTCATAATCCAGTTTGAGGGCAAGTCCTTAGCAATATCCCATGGTTCTCGACCAAGTGAATTTTCAAGAAAGGATTTATCAAGGTGGGTGATTTTTTCAATGGTTCTTATCATACTTGGAATTCTTGGGAGGATATGAAAGTTGAGTTTCTATTGGATTGATGAGATAAACCCATCATTGAGTGTATGCATGGGGTTGGTGATTGATGAATTTTTCCTTAAATTGGGTATCCAATCTCTTGGCTCGTGATAGAGATATTGGATATGGAATTTCTCCAAGGGATTACGAAGTATAAGCTTACAAATGGTTATAGGTGGCTTATCCCTAGGCCTATGATTGGGGATAAACTAAACAAGTTATGAAGGGTAGTGTCTATGTAGTCTCCTAGTTGTTTCAGATTCTCTCTATTTGGAAAATTTAATTGATCCTCAGAGTGTTATCTTTGCTTGGTGGCCTTCCTCTTAGCCAATGTCTGAAATACCCAGGGTTCTCTAATCGTAAGTGTCCTTTCTATCCAAAATATGAAATTATGAAGCACATGTTCGACTTCTGCCTATTTTCATAGCTAGTATAGGTTTGAGAGTCAAATCATTTTGGCCTACTCCTCCTTGGATCTATTTCTTGGAAATTCATTATGCTAAGAGATAAAATTCCTTGGGAAATATAATTCCATGTAGGATAACAACTTTTTAGAATACAAATTTTGTATTTTATCTATAAAAATAGGAAGGAAAATGATTCAAAAACAACGTGTGTAATGGTTTTACCTAGGTTTATGAATCTTCCATCTATGATAAATGTCACTTGTAAATCCACATATAAGATAGGAAAGTAGATATAAAGCTAGTACACCTTTACAAGCTGATGAAATTCTAGGACACAACCCTCTACACAATGACAATGATACAATTTCTTCCAAAAGTTTATTTCCCCCTTGGCTCAAGTCATTACCACCATTTTAACAACAAGCTTCACTGTTAGCTTGACCACCAAGTATGTGAGCAGAATGCCCATTTTAGCTAGAGCTAAGAACCCCATAGTGAATTACATCCTCCATGACCTAAAAATGACTAGTAGTCTTGCTTGGATTTTGTAATATCCATGGAGATGCACTCGAAACAAAAAGTAGAGGATGGATGGGACACTGTCCCAAAAAAATATGATCCATCTGTCATTGGCGAAGGAATAGATTTATTTTGTGAGTAATTATTTCGTGTTAATTTTTTTTTCCATGTGGAGATGTAGGAATAGATTAACGTGTTAATTTTTTGTCCTTGATATCTAATGTGCATGGAAGTTTGCTACCGAAGATAGTGCTGCAATTGAGAAAGGTCATCCCTGAAGAAGTCGTTGAGTTGTGTTGCTTCTCCATAAACGATCAATTTCTGTGACTAGGGTATTTCCAACACACGCCTCTTTCAAATATCGTGTACATGGCATGGATACCTCGCAGCTAAAAGTGAGGGATGCAAGCTAATCGACCTGATTTTTCATCAACAAACTTTGAGAATGACCGGGTACAACTCTGTCCGCTACATGTTCTTCTTCAATATTCTAGATCAAGCCACTACAATTGGCATGGATCTCCAAGTTGCCAACAATCTAACAATCTACCACATTCATAAGTGTAATTTAGAAATTTTCTTTATTTTTAATGAATAACTAATAAAACAAATAGGGTAACAAAACTTAAGTTGGTAGTTCTTGAGTTCTTTGCTTCACAAGAACATATCATTGATTTAGTTATGTCTAGAATCTGTTATAATCTGGTCCTTTTCACTGTTATTCGGTACTCCAAGAACAACAGTGACATGTTATCTTTGTGTGTTTGTGTGTACATGAAAAAATGTCAAGTTGTATGATTGACTGTTGGATACATTCTGTATCTAGACTACTTTCCTATATAACTGTCGAAATATATAGTTCGTTGTATTTTCACAGATGGAAGTATGTTCATAGAGTGATTCTGTATCGAAACTATTTTTCAGGATAGTCGAGAATCATCAGTTCTACAAATGCGTCATTGATGGTCAGAAGCAATTGTATCTTAAATGGATCAAGTGGTAGCTCGAAGTTGATGGTTGAGAAAGAGTGTAGTCTATGCGATTTCAAAGTGGGTAAAAGTGCTTATGAAGACCATACTAGACAAAGATCGTATGTGTAATTGAATTCATTATTGTTCTTAGTGATGTAAGCATTAAGGGAGGGTGTTAGAATTAATGCTTACATATTGGTTTGGATTTGTTAGATCTARTTAGCTGTGAAAGATCTTCCCCACTCTAACTGTCAAATACTATTTATGTGTGTGTGGTTGAGTAATTTCCTTATGAATCGGTTATCCTGTTGAGAAAAACTTCTTGTATAAATATGTRCTTGATTAATTAATAAAAAATAGATTTTGTGTGTGCAAACTAATTCTTAATTATTTTTTAGTGTGAGACTCCTTTAATTCATTTTATTCCYAATAAAGATCCCTTCTTTCTCACCTTGCTATCATACTTGGTGCATGAAGAACTCGTAGAGCCAACACCGTAAAAATCTATCTTATCAAATATGTTGAGGTCTTGATTATTAACTTCTATACTTGCAATAGGAAATTTTCCACCTTTCTATTTATTGATCTTTAATTTATTAATCTTTAATGTGAAATTTATGGATATAATTATGTTTCTTGAGTGGACTACCCTGTATCATATTCTAATGGTTACATACATGCAATAAGAAATTTTCCATCTTTCTATTTATTGATCTTTAATGTGAAATTTATAGATAAGAAATTTCTAATGTGGACTACCCTGTATCATATTCTAATGGTTACATACATGCAATAAGAAATTTTCCACCTTTCTATTTATTGATCTTTAATTTATTAATCTTTAATGTGAAATTTATGGATATAATTATGTTTCTTGAGTGGACTACCCTGTATCATATTCTAATGGTTACATACATGCAATAAGAAATTTTCCATCTTTCTATTTATTGATCTTTAATGTGAAATTTATAGATATAATTATGTTTTTTTTAAGTGGACTACCTTGTATGATATTCTAATGGTTACATACCATGCTCTATTGCCTTCATCATAAGCTTATGTTATCCACATGTCTATCCACTTATATTTATTGGGATGTCACATTCACCTAATGTTGTACAAGGTATTTAGATGCAAGAGATTGTATGAATTTGGGGTTCATGACTTGGTCTTGTATGGAAGTCTCCATTCCTAGATTACAAGTGTGCTCATATAGGGTGGGAAGTCTCCCTTCCCAGATTATAAGTGTTTTCATATAGGGTGGGAGGATAGTGGAGGGTGCACCTTTCCATCCCCTACATTGAGGTGAGGAAATTCCTAGATGATACTCCTCACATTTGATAAGAAGAAGGATGGGTAAATGTGCCAAAAGGATATCTCACTCCAACACTACTATCCACATTACACATGATATTGATGTAATGCATATGTATGGTTAGGTAAAAATAGAATGAAATAAAAATAATATAGATATTACAATGATTAGGTGGGTCCCTAATATAATGATTTACATTTTTTTTAATGTAATATTAGCAAGAGCCCAAAGGAAATTAACTAAGTAGTTAAGATTCATTATTTAACTAACAACACTTGAAACTAAATACTCCAATTAGTTATACAAAAACTGGGTAACAAAAAATAGAGTTAACTAAGGTGTCTATTAACTCATTGTGTAGGTAGTAATTTGTGTTTTGATGGTTATTTTGGAGGAGATTCTATTGTAAATTTTTGGAGAGAAACATCAAATACAAAAATAAGCATGTACATGACATCGACGATTTACCTTGGAAACCCTTTACTAGGAAAACCAACTACAAAGAGATATCTTCATTAACCCCTTACCCATTTTGGCCAATCTAGGAAACACTAGCCATTTGAGGAACTTCACAATATAGTACATCAAGCCTTTAAAGAGGCTTCGTCACATAAAGTTCCATGGGAAAATATCTCGGGCCACTCAACACCAGGGCCCCATAAACTACCTATAGTAAACCCATTGATGACCAAATCAAGGTTAACTTAATTAATCTTTGACCAAGTCAAGATTCTCAATTCTAAAACTTCTATGATCGATGTTATGGTAATATACTTCTTCCAGCATCACCACATTTAATAAATGTGATGACTCTAGAAGAATTATTTTACACAGTCAAGATTGACCTAACATTCTCCCCTTTAAACCTTACATGGGATAAGCACCTATCCCCCTCAAATTTTATTAATCGGGTATCCATGATTACAACATGCCTCCCTTAATTCTACCATCTAAGTTTAGATCTAGACCTTACACTGGTGAACCAACAAACTAGGGGTATGTATGTCTAAACAAGGTCTTACACATGTATGCCTATTTACATATGATTTCATAGTTTATGAATGTATGAACAAACTCATTCTCCATTTATTTATACTTGATGATATCCTCCAAGAGAATTTAGAGGCCCATCTAGTACAAATGGATAAATACAAAATTTTACATTTTGTAATACCAAAGGGAAATATTAAAAAAAAGGTTACAACAATCCATTCTCTTGAGCGTACGAGAAAACCTATCACCGTGTCCATGTTATCTAATGTTGATTTGACTATGATCATACTCACGCAAATAAATCCTGGCATACAACTCTCCTTCCATGTCATGAGTAATTAGTGGACCTTGCAATCCGATCTACACAATCAAGAAATAGTTTATTTCACTCATTTGGTGTAATTATCAGCTTTTTCCCTAGAGAACTCTCATATCATTAGGTTTCCCTTGTATAATAAACTCTCCTCCAATGAATAAAATGCCACATCTAATCAACGCTTGAGCATGCTTAGAAACATACAATTAGCCACTAGTAGAGCACACTAATCTACAATATTTATCTAATTCCATGCAATATCTTTCTCACTGCCACTATTATGAAAAGGATATCCATTTTCTTGAAAACATGGTAGTCACCCAACTCAGTTGTAATTTCTTTGGAAACTTTCATGTGAATTCCTAATTCTTCAAGAAACCAATGCCTAGAGATCCAAATCAACAAACCCAATCCATGCTTCGTGCTTCTAACTTTAGACACACCTAATATTTTTCAGAGGTCTATATTCTCTACATTACACACTAGTGGACACAAGTAGAATGTGATATGCTTTTGTTGGTCAAAGAACCTACCTGGAGAGACAAGGCTATACTCTATTAGACCACAACCTTCTTCTCTTCTAATAAATGTTAACAACATAGAGTTGTGCTTAATCACCCTTTCACCAAGTGATTTCAAAAATCTAGTTAGGGAAAGATAACATATTTGAACTTGATCTGGCATACAAATCAAATCATACCAAAAAAACTAACAAACCCATTCTTTGCTAGTCACCAATGATTATAATGCAAACCCAAATTTCTTCAATGTGATCTATGTGCAACTTAACCATCCTTAACCCCATTATGTGTTCAAGTCATCTGAGGAGCTAGTAGAAAAGTCAATAGTTGACTTTTCTACTGGCCTCTTTGATGGCCTAAACACATAATCGAGCTACGTTCAGAGTTCAAGCCATCTTTAACTTGATTGTGCATTCAGGTCATTGGAGGGGCCAATAGAAAATTCAACAGTTTACTTTGTTGATATCCCCTTCAATGTCTCGAATGCACAATTAGATTACATTCAGGGGTTTAGGCCATCCTTAACCCTATTTTATATTTGGGTCATCAGAGGGGCCAATAACAAAGTCACTCATATTCAAATTGGGTTTGGAGTAATTTTCTCATACATGTCACATCATCAACAACACATGACTCAAGGATAAAGTTGTGAAAAGAATGGACCAACATCATGTGAGTTTGAGAGTGCATGGATATGTTGAGGTTGCGAATCATGTCCGAGTTACTTGAGATATGAAATTTTATTGACAATATGTCGAAGATGAGGTTCAATGGAAAGAACACATAATTTTTTTGTTCAATGTTGAATTGCATCCCCAAACATAACTTGATTATGTGTTCAAGTCATTGGAGGGGCCAACAATAAAGTCAATAATTGAATTTTCTCTTGGCTCCTATGATGACATGAGCACAATCAAGTTACATTTTGGGGTTCATGCATCGAAAAGCAATGAATATCAATATTTATGTGAGTTTCTTGATCACCACCTATTGTGACAAATAAATAGAGAATGAGCCTACGTGTATCAAAACTTAGATACTATAGATGGCCAAACACCATCATCTCTTTAATTTTCACCACTAAGACATGGTAGCACACAAATCCATGACCACCACCTTGCTCCCATTCCTAGAAACATAACCACATTTATCACTCTCAAAGAAATGAAAAGAATCGATGATCTGCACCTCCTTTAATGCATATCCAAGCATTTCCTTAAATATTGAAGCACCCAAACAACATATCTACATATCCACTCATAGATCTATGATTTTCTAGCATCTTCTAGGCCATTGTTTTCTTTAAACACATGCTTCTCATGAGAAATAACAACTCATAACGCCTAAACCACTCTCACTAGAGAATCCAGGTCTATCAAGCTATGGTACCACATATAAATTCTTAGAGAGAGGAACATCAAACACAACAAAAATAATGCACATAACACCAATGATTTACCTTAGAAACCATTTACTAGGAAAACCAACTACAAAGATATACCTTCATTTATCCCTTAGCCAATCTAGGAAATCCATGTTTAATTTGGGAAACACCGGCCACTTGAGTCACTTCACAATAGAGTACATCAAGCCTTTAGATATGCTTCATCACATAAAATATGATGGGAAAAGGGTACAAGGAACTCAATATGATGGGCCCATAAACTATCTATGATAAACCCATTAATGACCCAATCAAGATTAACTTAATTACTCTTTGACTAAGTCAAGACTAACCTAACTTCTATACGGGCTCAAAGTAATAATCTCCATGACTCTATTGTGACCTATTTCTTGTATTGTGATGACATGTATCTATGACTATTAAAAGTACACCCACCAATGGTTAACTTAAGTAGTCTACAACATGATTATTGGCATCATGCTTGTACTTAAAATCCAAGACAAACTATCATAGGTGGGTCATCTACTTATGTTTAATTATTCTTCATAACTTACTATGAGATTATGTACTTAAAATCCAAGACAAACTATCATAGGTAGGTCATCCACTTATGTTTAATTATTCTTCATAACTAACTATGAGATTGTACAAATTCAAGAGATTCATGATTGGATCAGTTAAATATTGTCCCTTGTCAAAGACATGATGTTTTCACTATCACACTACTTGAATGAAAGTGTACAACTCACAATCATAACATAATGATTTATAATTGTATTGTTGAACTCTCAGAATTACAAGTGACTAAATGCTCAAACTTACATGAAAACAATTCTTGTGGTATATTTTGATGTTTTTATCTAAATACTGAATGGTTACTATGGATCAAGTTAAGTTAGAATAGTTGCAAAGCAATGTTTACCCACATTCTATTTGTCAAAAGTACCTTGTTGCATGTATATTCCCTTGATATGTTCTTGAATTGAAGGAGTTGATTTAATAGACACGTGATGTGGGAGAACTCTAACATAAACCTTTTATAAAAGCTTGCAAAGCTAAGGAAGATGTTGTAATGGCTGAATTAATTTAAACACCCATTGAATTACAACACAACAGTAAAATTTAAAAGTTACTTCATTAGCACATTCGCAATCAAATTCATCATAATAATAAAATTTAATAACAA
>SNQJ01S0032685.1:86355-115632 GCA_010110895.2 Picea sitchensis
CTTGTGATCATTTTCTAACAAAGAAAAGGTCTAGTCGATTTTAGATTATGTTCTTGTTCCTTTTATGGTTGGTTGTTACTCAGAAGGGATTGCGGATGAAACTTGACTATGGTGTGTGACACTTGACTCCAAGAATACTTCAAATAAAATATGAATGTAATGCAATCTTTAAGTTCCAATGAAGGTTATCTATATAAAGGAGCAAGAGGTTTCAATCAAAGAAACGATTACAACTTTCAAAGAAAGAAACATAAAATAATCTTTGAATTCAAAAAGTGTCCAATATATGAGTCAATGAAATTGCAGAATACACGATTCATGCCCCCCCTAAAATTTGTTAAGAATGAAAGCTCAAAAATGCCAAAAACCATGCAATTTTATGCTTTAAAATGCAAGCTTAAACATGCACCACCAAAAAGTTAAAATGCAAAAAATTTATTTGTTGGAGCTTATATGCAATGAAACTAATCAAATGAAATATTTTCTACTTCCTTACTTTCAATTAAAATGAAAGAATTCAATGCAGATACAAAGGAACACAAAGTAGAAAGAAAGTTCAGACAAAGACTCACAAGCTTGAAGAACTGAGAGAATCAAACGTAGAAATGACCTCTAGAACTCATTCAAGCATAAATTTTGAAAGACATAAATCACTCTAAAAACCTTAAAATCAAAAGATCCCTGATTAATTGACACTGCATCAAACCTCAAAGGTTCAGAGTTGAATTAATGGATCAACACTTGCTAAAAAGACTACTGAAAACAGGATCTGATGTACTGTATTGTCTCCAAGTTGATGAAAAAGACCTAAAAACTGACAAGAAAAAGACTTGAAATCTTTTAGAAAGAAAAAGACAGAAGTCTAATGATTTGGAAATCACCAAAAATCAAAACCACTGACAACCAAAACTGCATTCAAGGATCAGATGAAACTTGAATATTTGACCTTTCACAACTTGATCAGAGACAATATATTAAACAAAAGGAGAAAAGAGTGATGGATGCAATCTTTCAATAAAAAAAAGTCCAAAACAAGCTAATAAGAATCTGGGACAATATTATGAATAAAAAAACCCAAGAAACAGAGAGAGAAAAAGGGCTAAAAATTGAAACAGAAACAGGGGTGACACTCTTGTTACCAAGCATATAGGGCGTCACTGCAAGGGTGATGCTCCCAAAAATCCTACCAGGGGACATCAGTGATGCTTTGTAAGCCACTGGAGAGGAGTGTCACTATTTGAAAAAGGGTCAAATAGGCTTAGGCTTAGCCTAGACTCAACAAAAGTGTTATGATGACCTTGTACAATATTCAATGAAGGTGAAAATAAAAAAGACTCCAGAAACCAGGAATTCATCAATCAATCATAAGAAACAAGAGGCTGAAAACCAAGGAAACAATTGTTCCCCAGTATGGTCGCCAAAAACTATTGTGAGAAATCTCACCCTACGGATAGGTTGAGCTCCCCTTAGTTGGGTTTTCTTCAACTAATACAACTAGAACAAGTGGACACTAACATTCTTGGTTTCCATATATGTATGCATGAAATAAGAGAGGAATAGGAAGAGAACGAGGCACCTTTTTGTGTTAGTTTTCCTCACTACTCTTTATCATTCCAGTGTTGGATCCATTTCAGCTCCAAATGTATTCTACCTGCAAAGAAATAGAACTATCCTCTTCTTCTACTGATTGTAACAAGTTAGATCAAATTTATCATAACTAGGCCACACTCATTCATACATAAACTGAAACAAGATGGAAGTAAGGAAATAGGCCAAGTTTATTGATATGAGAAACAATGGAACTTACCATCATGATGCACTATAAGCCTTCCTCCACGCTTCTCCTTTCGACCCCCTAAATATGCACTGCCAATATACCTTTTGGAGTCTAAGATCAAAGGTTTGATATCTCTCGAACTGTTCTATATCATGAACCCCCATCAACCTTGAGAGGCCTTGTTAATATAGGATCTTGGGAGGTTTAACCAACATAGGGAATCAAGTTAAGGTTGAGATCTTTCCTCCATAAGTTAGTGTTGATTACCCAAAGTGTAGGTATCAAATCCATGACTCATCCTTTATCCATAACAACCAAAAGATCCTTGGAACTATCCCACAGAAAAAGGTGGGATTGGTTAAAACCAACCCAACATGAGTGGCACTCCCTAAATGCTTGTGATGGGGCATCATTGACACTCCCAAATCATATATCTAGGGGTGTCACCCAAGGGGTGACGCTCCCTAATCCATGGCAGGGGGCCATTAGTGCTCCATCTAAGCCAAAAATTGAGGGTAAAAGTCATGTTTTCGACCTTCAAAATGGGTTTTTCTTATCTTCAATGGCTAGGGATGATGATAAGTGTTATTCCATGGTGTCAGAGTGATGAAACATAAATGTGACATTTAGGAAAGTGTCATTTTGGAATTACGACACTCATCAATGTAATTGTACATAAGTGTGACGCTTAATGAAATAGTCACATAAGTGCAACACTAGGCAGTGTGAAAATTTTTCATGTAACAAATCCACAACTTGAAGTTCTTCCGCTCCCTCTCAATTTTTCCTTTCAAACATGAAAAACTTATGCATATAGGGCTACAAGAAAAAGTAGTTATACATATAACTAAGTGATCATTTTGATCAAATATAACAAGATTTACTACAATTAGTATCCTAAACAAATATGCATTCAATAAATGATAAATTATACATTTAGGACACCATATATCGAAGGAATGGGCATATTTATATTAAAATCAACAATTTGAAGGTGAATTTCTTACCTTCTCTATTGCAACATTTCTCCTTGAAAGGACCCTAGGTCCCTCCACCCAGACTACTACAAATATGGTAGACCTATGACTTTGATACACCAATATATCCAAAGAGAACTAATAAGATCTCTTTATTAGATAGGGAAGTGCACATGAATGATTGCAAACAAGGGTTTCCAAGTCTGAGGACTAGAATAGCAAGGGAGATTTAGGGGCTTGCAGATGTGGCGAGGTTCAACCAACATTAATTTTATTTCTTATGAATTTAGTCATTACCTTTATCCTTGGATTCATGCTCTATTTAGGTTATCTTCAGTCAATTAGAGATGGTTGAGTACAGGTAAAAGGAGTTATGTAACTAACCAAACCCATAACTAAAATTTCAATTATGAAAAAAAATAAAAAAAAATTGATCATTTAATGACATGTACGCGGTTTTCCTTTGGGAAACCCATGTATAAAGGTGTTACATCACTGCTAGGGTGCGTACAAGTTCCAAAAAAGTGTGTTTTAAATGATCCAAAGGAGGTATGGGGAAAATGTGTCTGCAAGTAAGATAAGGAGAAGGCCAATAAAATCATCAATGTTTCAATGGTGGAAATTGATGTTATAACATAAGGAAAGTTATTGTCCAATGTAATTGTGCCCAATATACTTGTGAGGCACCTCTCATGCAACAATTTTGAGAGTTAAGGGATACCTACTACATATTGGATCTTGAAAGAGGAAACAAGTTGGAGTGATCTCTCTTTGAAGAAGGTAGATCATGGCTTTGCCTAGATATTTTAGGCCATTGATACTAGTGAATAGGTAGTGTGCTTAATCATGGAAAGGGATTCATGTTCAAATACTAATTAGGTCATATTCTAATATATAGTGGCCTCCTCTACAAAACAACCTAGATCAACACCCTATGGATTGAAAATTATAAAGAGAGTGGATTATTGTACCCTAAGTTTGTCATTTGTTATGCATCCCTAAAGTGAAATGCCTCATATTTTTGGACCAACTATAATAGGGAATATTATAGGATCTTTTCCAACTATAAAATTGTGGTAATTATGGATTCAAAACCAATGGGTTCATCGAAACAAGGGCAACATCAAACTCTACTTATGAGGCAACAATTTTTTTTTTTTTATTCCCATTTTAAATAAGATCGAGATTTTTTTTACAGTATCACTTAGTTTATGGGATCAATGTGGATTTACCTTAACCTATGCTCTCTAGACTTATATTTATAGGAAGAAACCCCATATTTCATTCCAATTTGGATGAGATTACTCCATATCCCACTCACCCTTTTAGACACATAGACCTTAGTAGAAATAGCTAATAATATTGGTCAATGTGTGGAAAAATCATATTCGCGTCAAACCCAAATGTGAGAATATTCTCATGCACCCACATCTTCATAGAATTCAATCTTGAACAAGGAATTCAATAAGCAATCGCGCTTATCATGGGAAAATGGTATTTTTTGTAGCCATTGGATTATGAACAATTCTCATTCAAATGTAATAGGTGCCATAAGTATGGTCAATTTAGTCATAGTTTTCCAAACCACTCAACTCCTACCACTATAGATTTTCTAGAAGGGTTTCAATGAGTTTTTGAGGCCTCAAATAGGAAGAAAAATGAGGCCACTCCCTAATCCAACAGTTAGCCTAAAACAAGCCCACCCTAAAACAACTTTTCTATTAAATTCTATTAGAAGAAAAATAATCTATTCCATACAAAAAATAATAACCTCCTATGCCATCCAAGGTAGACATTTATGTGGAAAATCCCGCAATCTCTCATAAAATATTGTCTCTAAGAAGTGGCCTCAAAAACCCTTAGGAGCACCATACAAAGAAGTCAGATCCAACTCCTCTGAGAGCAAACAAGGTGAAAGCATGTGCAACCAAGAAGGAAGAAAGAAAAAAATATCAAGATATTTTGAGAGAGGCCCCACAATTGTGAAACCCATGGAATATAGACCTAGCAACAATTTTTTGAAAACCAATATCAATGGAGCATCGAAAGCCCACCATCTGTCGAGTAGAAGAAAATATATTGATTAAAGTGAACTCAAAACGAGTTTACTTAAAAAAATGTAGGATTTCATCCAATTTTAGAAGCATTGGTCATCATTAATATTCCTATGGTGGCAAGTTGAATATATTGAAAACAAATCAAGGAAGAAGAAGTTCCAAGAACCATTGCATTGGGAACATAGGTCGCCCTAAGTGTACCATAATTTGATCATAGGAAGTAATCATTTTTAAAAGTATTATCATGTTTTTTCTATTATGTAATCAATTTGTGAGAATATATTCATGTCAACCCCAAAAAAGAAAAAAATTATGCTTATATTCATGTCAACCCCAAAAAGAAAAAAAATTATGTTGAAAGAATAAATGCAATAATTGTAACATTCCCCTCCCAACATGGGAAGGGAAATTGGCAAGTACATATGTCGTACTTAAAAACTTATTGTACTTTCTGCTACGCATTTACAAATGTTGTCACCTTAAGTCAAAAATCAAATATCATTTCACTTAAAAAAAAAAAGATGATACATGCTCACTTGATGTCCACACTGGGTTAGGGTTGCCAAAAAAAATGCAACCTAATTACTCCCACTATCGCATTTTCATCCCTCTAAATGAGGAGAAGTACATGGATGGTTTCTCTAAATGTGTATTACATCGAGAATGTGTGTGTGTGTGTGTGTGTAAGCCAATCGGGTTTAGTTTGGTTGGGGGGAATGTTTGTTATCCTCCCCACTTATGTTCAATTCCTGCAAGAACTCCACATGTTGAGATCTTAAAAAGTATATTATTGTAATGGCTTTGAGCCTTGTTGTTGACCTAACCTTGAAGTCAGGAAGATTCTAGGTTTACCCTAGGTACCATCCTAAAAAATGAGGGGAAGTACTCGAAGGTTTTCCCTGCACTTGTAACCCCAAACACAACACACACACACACATTCAACTATTTTAAAAACTCTAAGTAGTGTGAACATGCATAACTTTTACCTATTTTTTCAAAATCCTCCAAGAACACTTGAAGGATTTAAAAACTTTATAACTATAAAAAAAAAAACCCTGAAAAACATCAAAAAAATCTTAATCATAAATAAAAACTCTTAGAATCCGTGGAAAAAATATGAGGCATGAACCTTCCAAGAAATAATTAATTCACTATTATTTTTTAAACTTATCTTGAATATTTAAATTTAATTATTTATATATTTATTTATTGTTTAAAAAATAAAGTAATATCATTAATGGTCAAATTATTTCTAATTCTTTTATAACTATTAAGAGATTAACAGTCCTACTAAACTATAGAAACCTTAAAATCCAAAAACCGTAGAAAAATCTATCATACTTCATAGGTGGTATCTTTGTTTATATTATACCATTATGAAAGTATAGCATAGTATGGAAACTACATTTGTGCATTATTTGTATTAATATATAGATTTTAAAAATATTAGTATTTAATAACAATGTAAAACTTTCAACTCGATAAGTTTGCTTGAGTGATTAAGTGATGTGAATTACAAGTAGGAGGTTATGGGTCAAGTTCATGGATTAGTTGCTTTTGTGTATATTGTGAACTTCACTCAATGTCTTTGCTAGGTTAGATTGTCAAAGCTATAACTAGTCAGTTTACCCTAGATACCATCCTCAGAATAAAGGAAAGTGCTTGGTGGGTTTCCTTGCGATACACATTTCATTGAAAAAAAACTTCCATTTGCTAAAAATGTATTTTCATCATTTAAATATTATTCTTAAAATACTTAAATATTAAAAATGAAAAATTTACTACCATCGATTGATAGAGAAACTTTACCATCCTCATTGATCATAAATAATCTACACAACTAATACAACATCACCATATAACATTTTTTTATTAATATGATATGGTAAAACATATCCTATACTAGGGTAGGGCTCAATGTCTATAATTACGCCGAAAGGCGTACACCTATTGACAATGAGCACAATTAATCACCTTTTAATCTAAAATTCTAATCTGATGGCTAACAATTGAAGATGTTGGCATATTCTTAGTCGTCCTCCCAAATCAATGAATGTGATTTTCTCTTCATAACTTCCTTGTATTTTTTAATGCATCTGTTAATCTGTTTACCTTTTAACATTTACCTAATCATATTAAGAAATTACTGTACCACTATATGATTGCCACGTTTAAATGATTAAACTTTAGATTTAACACGCTGGTTGTGCTAACTGTAAACACTCATTTTCTAGTTATACGTTTCATTTTCTGACCACGCCTTTCGACGTTCATCAACCACGATTTTAAATGGATGTGCTAGTTATAAAAACCTTAATAACTAATCTTTGAAGAATTTACATTTCATCGTATTACATGATCTTCCTAGTATTCCAAATGCCACATGAACACCGTATCTTCTAACATTGAAATGCCACCAATGCATGCATGAGCTTACAACACATTATCTTCCTTGTATCTTATAACATTACAACACATGAGATCACTCTCTAAAATGAAAGATCTCTCGTAGATGAAAACCAAAGGTTTAACCTTGCACGTCGAAAAATCAATTTTAATTATCAAAGTCAAAAATCCTAATCACATCAAAACACTCCAAACAAACAATCCGATAATTAGCTTTCCATAAAAAAATCACTCCAATATAGAACCTCACTTTGTTCGAAAAATCATTTTGAATGTTTCCAATTTTATGAAATTTTTGGTTCCACAACATTATCGAGAGACTTTAGTTATTAACTTAGTAACCAACATATTTTGAGAGTATGTTGAGCATGGACTATAAAGGAAAATATAACGAAGTATTCCTATCCATATTGTGGGTTACTTTCTCCTCGTCCAAAAATTTAAAAGCCTCTTTGCATTCATAGTTGGCCCATTGTATAACTTACATTACATTCCCATGAATCTTGTGAGGCTTCACATTATTGAGATCCAACGTTAGCGTGGAGGAGGAACAAATTTTTCAACGTGACAAAGGTCTTTTCTCAAGGGCACAAGTCCCTAAGCAATATAAGAAGTTTATAGACTTGTGAAGATTATCATTTGTTAAAAAAAAATTATAAGAAATAATTAATTATCATTTTGAGTTAGAAAAGCTTAGGGTTTAAATATAATTTTGTTTTGTTTTTATTATGCAACACAAGTCCCTAAGCAATATAAGAAGTTTATAGACTTGTGAAGATTATCATTTGTTAAAATTTTTTTATAAGAAATAATTAATTATTATTTTGAGTTAGAAAAGTTTAGGGTTTAAATATAATTTTGTTTTGTTCTTATTATGCAATTTTGTTACAATGTGGTAGTAAAAGTGGAAAGATGGAGAAACAACCCTTTTAATTTTGTTACTATGTGGTAGTAAATGTTGAAAGATGGAGAAACAACCTTTCTAATTGTATCTAGTACATTAGAATAATCATCTTTTTAATCTCTCCATGAGTCATTTCTATCCATACTTTTTAAATGGTATGATTTTTTCAATCAAATTTTAAGAGTATCATGTTTTATCTAAAAATTATAGAAAATGAGAAGAGTCAACTCAATCTATAAGACTCAAATGTTTGAGAGATCATTTTACTAGTTTGAGGGGTGGTTATAATAGCTTTAGATGTCAATTTGTTGCATACATTGCCCATGTCAACTAGCATCTTATGTGCATGCAATTATTAAGCATGATTTCAAAATTACTTTAAAAAATACTCATATCAAATGTGCACATCATTTGAAAATTCTATGTGTGTGTTTTAAATTATTTGAATTTATTATTAAAAAATAAATGAATTTTATATGTTCTTAGTTGTACCCTACAAACCAACATGACCAACTATGCAACCCACATGATTCATCGATCCTTTCTGTCCTGTCACATGTAGAGATATCACTCAGAGCATGATGAGGTAAGACATTGTTTTTATTTAATTTTTGAAAATTATATTCTAAATAAATTTATATATTATTTGTATAAATCTATATAAGTAGATTAAGTGTTTTGATTTTATGTTCACTTGTTTATATATGTTTTAGACTTATGTGTACACATGTACATACTTACTTTATTGTTAACTTTAACATGTAAATGATGATTGTCACAAGGTTCTTGAGGAGATTCCCTAGTCAAATCGTTAGAAAGGCTAATTTGTCACATATTATCATCACTTCCATTTAGACTATTGATGATTGACACGTTGCCCTAAAAAATGGTGCACTCCCTACTCTAAGTCAACAAAACTTGCAATTATTATCAGATAGTGTTGCTCTATTGATTGATGTATTTAGTAGTGTCAACATAACTAATAATATATGGTATGGAATTTGTTGTCATGAGAGAGATGTATTGACGAGGTTACACAAGTAGGAAGAGGTCAAAAAGAAAACATCAAAGAATGATGTCAATACATTATTTAACTGTATGTCCTTTAGCGAGAAGCTAAAATAATATTTTTTTAAGGATTCAAGCATTGTTCCTTTTCTTTAAGATTAATTTCCTAATTCCAAGTTTCCTATTAATGAAAATAAACCTTATTATCTTGGTAGGCACATACTTGCATAGTTTAAATTAAATGTCCAACTAGATTACATTGGTCTTCCATCATATTTCTATGCCACTAGAAAATTATGTTCACGTGAGAGACTAAATGTAGAAAAATTCTTTGGTTATGTGCCTCCATCACCATCCTCCCAATTAATGCCTCAACCACCCAAATTCATCATTTAATAATGTGATTGAGACGCTTCATCCTAGATGGTGAGACATGTGAGGGACTCTATATAGTAAGACCGTCTCCAAAGATTTAACAAAAGGTATATGGTTTCTCTAATATATTGCCCCACCCCCACCCTCATTGAGGGTGGGAGAGATCCAAATCATAAAATAGGAGGCATCATAATTTTATTAGTCTACTAGATGATATATTGTGATCAATGAAGTGTGAGGACCTAGTTTAGTACATAGTTTAGTACATAGTGTAATGCCAAGGTCTTTGTATTAATCTCCTTCATTAGTCTCAAGGTATGGGAATGATAAGAACGCATCATTTAGATAAAATTAAATTTAACTACATAATTTATTTTAGTATAAGTTACATATTTAAGTTATTTATATTGGGATGTTTTCATTTGTGCAATATATTTAATGATATTTTAATTTATCTACATACACTTCATCACAAAATTTTAATGAATATAATGTTGGGTGTACCCAAAATCCTAATGATATTGTACTATTCATAAATTTAATTAAATTTAATTAGATAAATTTTAAACATAAATTACATGCATTTCATAAAAGTTTAATAAATATAACATTAGATACAAGGTTAGACTTTGGACGCAGTGTCTCTATCAATTTGACAGTTTGAATCATATTTTCAAAATGTATTTCCCCTTATCTTTAACTTTGATGACATTATTCATTAAAAAAAAAAAAAAATAATGAATATAACATTGGGTATATTATTAGAATTTGAAAACATGTGTTACCTATCAATTTGAATCATATTTCAAAATGTATTTCACTTTATCTTTAACTTTGATGACATGTAGGTCATAGTTTTGATTGTATTGGATGACCAAAATGTTTCTTTATGGGTAATTTCACCATTAAATTCCATCTCTATTTAAGTGTACTCAAAAGCCTAAATGGTATTGTACCATATCATACATTTAACTAGATAAAATTTAAACATAAATTGCAATTCATTGATTAACAATTTATACAATATTAAATATAATGTTGTGTACCTATGATTTTAAAAAATATATTAAATGTAATGTTGTGTAGGCATGATTTTAAAGAAATTTATCATTTAAAGTTGAAAAATTATGGTATATAACTAAATTTTTGTTGACTTACTTTACTTTTTTTTGTACATATTTACATAATGTCATTCATGTGCACATGTATGTCACTTCATATGTGTTGGACAATGATGTGATAATGATAGGGGTACAAGTTTCTAGATGATATTTTCAATACAAATTATTGGGTTATGTGATAGGGGTACAAGTTTTTAAATGATATTTTCAACACAAATTATTTTGAATGATATTTTCAACACAAATTATTTTGTAGTTTTAAGAATTTATCAAATATTTTAAAAAGTTGATTTTTTTACTAAATTATTAATATAGGTTAATATTTAAAAAAGTTAATGTATAGTTTTAATGCATTTTCTTGGTTTAACAAATGTTATTAATGAATTATGTACATTGTATACACTATTTTTATTTATGAGGTTGTATCCATATGGATTTTTTATATCTTTAGTAAAGTCAAATTTTGATAGATTTTGTTTTTTTAATTGATATAACTTTATTTTATATATTTGAAATAAAAAATCTACATCTTATATATTATATATTGTTATGAAAAATTCAATTTATATTGTTTTGAATATATATTATTTTAATTATGATATTGAAAGTATAAATTTATATACTCAAATTTAGGTATTTATTGATTCTAGAAGATTCATGTTTATAGCCAATTTAGACCTAGTTCTCACTTTGTATAAATTTTTTTCACTAGAACAATTAATGCAACTTAGAAAGTTTCACTTTTCTTCCCCTGTAAATTTTCATCCTTCTAGATGTTATAAAATATAAATAAAACAATAGTTAAAATGGACATTATTTCACTACATAACAATGTTAATTCTCTAGGAAATTTGAGAGAAAAGATACTAAAATGTGGAAAAATTATTGTTCAAAGAGATGTTAAATTTGATGAAAGTCTCTTGGCCTACGAACCTAATTCGACTTTTGTGTCTTTTTGGTCATGCGATCCATCTTTGGTGTCTGTGCCTTCTTATGTTCCTATTCAGGTTTCTTCTTCTTCAGATGATGATAGTGAGGATGAAAATCCACCTCTGCTTGCTCACCTTCCTCCATATGAGTCCATTGAACATGAACCTACACCAGCACCATCGCTTCCTAGATGGGTCTGTTCAACACGAGAAGTAGTTGGTGACCTTGTCAGTGATCCTTTAGATCAACGTCGAACACGTTCACAGTTCCAGTGATCCTCTTCTCTTTTGTCTCAAGTTTCAAAGACTCGAGATCTAGAGACATTTGCATAAGCTTCAAGTCATCCATATTGGGATACAACAATGCATGAAAAGTATCATTCTTTAATGGAAAATGATACTTGAGATATTGTACCTCTTTCGAAAGGAAGAAAAATTATCATATGTAAATGGGTCTATAGAAATAAGTATGCATCAGATGGAAGTGTTGAAATACATGAGGATCGATTAGTTTACAAAGGGTTCTCTCAAGTTGAAGGCATAGACTATAATGAAACCTTTTCCCATGTAGCCAAAATGAATTCCATCCACCTTGTTCTAGCCATTGCTACCTCACATAAATGGGAGGTCCATCAGATGGATGTTAAATATGTCTTCTTGCATGGGGATTTGCAAGAATAAATTTATATGGAACAACCTCCTAGCTATGTCCAGAATGACTCTAGCCTTGTTTGTTGCCTTCAGAAATCTCTTTATAGTCTTAAGCAAGATTCTCGAGCTTGGTATGTCAAAATGGAAAACTTTCTTCTTGACGCCAGCTTTTTTTAGATGTCATTCTAATCATAATGTCTATACCAAGAAAGTAGGAATCCATCTCATAACCTTGTTATTTATATTGATGACCTTATCCTCATTGGTAATGACCCAAAACTTTTAAACCATGTGAAAACCATGCTTAAGAAGAAATTTGAAATGACTGACTTAGGCTATTTTCACTATTTCCTTGGCCTCCAAGTTTTGAAAACCAAGGAAGGAATTTTTCTTTCCCAGTCTAAGTATGCTTGTGATCTTCTTCGTCACTTTCACATGGATGATTAAAAACCAACCCCTTCTCTCTTCCAGTCTAGAGAAAAAATTGTTGCCACATGTACTTCTCCCGAATTTGATGCCACCTTGTATCGTCGGTTAGTTGGGAGCCTCTTATACTTGACTCATACCCGTCATGATCTTTCCTTTACTATTGGTCTTGTTTCCCAGCATATGAAAACACCCCATGATGCCATTAGAAAGCAACTAAAAGGATACTTCGGTATGTCCAAGGTACAATTTAGTTCAAGATACAGTGCAACTCGGGAGGAACTCCTTTATTGATTAGTTTCACTGATTCAAATTAGTTCGACGACCCTGATGATCGAAAGTATACTATAAATTATGTTTAACACTACAATGGTAAACAATGTTATGTTTAAATCCTTCCTCTACAATGTTATGTTTAACACTCTATTAGCCTAATTGTAGTCACACCTTTGCATAATGGTCTTATATTGACAAATATTGTAGATATTTATGAGATATTAATAAGACCAAGAGACATATTCAAGACCTTTTGGAAGGAAAAACTCATGCATAGTTCAACATTATGCAATAGACTAAACATTCATACGTGGAAGAAATATGGTTCATGGTGCATGTGCATTGATTATGAAGTACTAAAAAAACATTAAAATGAAGAACGGATATCCACTACCATATGGTATTGAAAATAGTTTGAATGGAACCAAACCAAGTATTTTACATAGATCAAGATACCATCAAGTTACTATAAACCCTTTAAATGTTCGTAAAATAGAATTCAAACCGAAGGAAGAAATATAAGAGTTACTAAAATTTATGTGCATGATGATGACATTCTCAAACTACTCATACACCATTTTTCCATAGTCTATATATTGACAAGATGTTGATATTTGATAAGAATTGGTTAGATAACCTAAGTTATATCAAGATAGTTTTAAATGTTTGTAAAATAGAATTCAAAGTGAAGGAATAAATATTAAGAGTTACTAAAATTTATGTGCATGATGATGACATTCTCAAACTACTTATATATCATTTTTCCATAGTTTATATATTGACAAGATGTTGATATTTGACAAGAATTGGTTAGATAACCTAAGTTATATGAAGATAGTTTTAAATGTTTGTAAAATAGAATTCAAAGCGAAGGAAGAAATATAAGAGTTACTAAAATTTATGTGCATGATGATGACATTCTCAAACTACTCATACATCATTTTTCCATAGTCTATATATTGACAAGATGTTGATATTTGACAAGATTTAGTGATATAACCTAAGTTATATCAAGATAGTTTTGTAAATTTTGCACCCACAAAAATTGTACACTAATCTAATCTTGTGTTCATTTAAAAAAAGTACCTTGGCTATGTTGTGTGTGTCATAGGATTTCATGTTGATTTAGATAAGATAAATTTTATCAGAGATTGGTCCTTCCCCTTAAGTATTTTAGAGACCTACATCTGTAACGACCCTGCTTAAATAAATGTAAAGGATTATTAATTATAATTAAATTGATAATCTGATTGTCCTAAGATGTTAACCAAACAATAATTGTTTCCTATATAATATTAACTAAATTAATTATCATTAATTATTTGTTCATAATTGTCAATGGTTATTTAATTATTAATCAACTCTTTAATTATGCGAGTAAAGAATTAATAGGGTTGATAATTTAATTTAAATGGATTATTAATTATACTAAATTATTAACTGATGTCCTGATGTTATCCAAATAATTGTTTCCTATATAATATTAACTAAATTAATTATCATTAATTATTTGTTCATAATTGTCAATGGTTATTTAATTATTAATCAACTTCAAATTATGTAAGTAAAGAATTAATAGGGTTGATAATTTAATTTATTAAACCTTACGTATATGAGTGGGATAACAAACATTAAATAAAGGATAAGAAGCATTAAATAAATGGGATAAGATATTTAAGAATGGGATAAGATATTAGGTAGGAGTAAATGAAGGGAAGTCGATAAAGGAGGGATAAAGGGGGAAAAGATTTGGGGAGGATTATTCTACGTGAGTTGGCCATGGATTTTGGGGAAGCTCCCAGCATTGCTGAGAGGGAGGAAATTTTGTGAGTGGCATTGACACGGTGCACCGAAGTTGTTGGGGGTTTTAAGACGAAGGGTCAGGATATCCCGCTGACATCCCGCTAGAGCTACCCAATTATGTGGAGGACGGCTTGGGTAGTGTTTTCCGTAGTTTTAAATGAAAGCAAGCCACAAAACATAGGCTGATAGCATCAGAGGTCTTATCACCAAGAATTGGCGTATAATGTCTTGCATGCACCTGTTTCTTAAATTCCATTATTATGATGAATTTGATCATTAACGTGCCAATGAAGTACCTTTAAATTTTAATCACAGGCTGTAATTCAATGTAAGTGTTTAAATTAATTCAGCCATTACAACATCTTCCTTAGCTTTGCAAGCTTTTATAAAAGGTTTATGTTAGAGTTCTCCCACATCACGTGTCTATTAAATCAACTCCTTCAATTCAAGAACATATCAAGGGAATATACATGCAACAAGGTACTTTTGACAAATAGAATGTGGGTAAACATTGCTTTGCAACTATTCTAACTTAACTTGATCCATAGTAACCATTCAGTATTTAGATAAAAACATCAAAATATACCACAAGAATTGTTTTCATGTAAGTTTGAGCATTTAGTCACTTGTAATTCTGAGAGTTCAACAATACAATTATAAATCATTATGTTATGATTGTGAGTTGTACACTTTCATTCAAGTAGTGTGATAGTGAAAACATCATGTCTTTGACAAGGGACAATATTTAACTGATCCAATCATGAATCTCTTGAATTTGTACAATCTCATAGTTAGTTATGAAGAATAATTAAACATAAGTGGATGACCTACCTATGATAGTTTGTCTTGGATTTTAAGTACATAATCTCATAGTAAGTTATGAAGAATAATTAAACATAAGTAGATGACCCACCTATGATAGTTTGTCTTGGATTTTAAGTACAAGCATGATGCCAATAATCATGTTGTAGACTACTTAAGTTAACCATTGGTGGGTGTACTTTTAATAGTCATAGATACATGTCATCACAATACAAGAAATAGGTCACAATAGAGTCATGGAGATTATTACTTTGAGAACGTATAGAAGTTAGGTTAGTCTTGACTTAGTCAAAGAGTAATTAAGTTAATCTTGATTGGGTCATTAATGGGTTTATCATAGATAGTTTATGGGCCCATCATATTGAGTTCCTTGTACCCTTTTCCCATCATATTTTATGTGATGAAGCATATCTAAAGGCTTGATGTACTCTATTGTGAAGTGACTCAAGTGGCCGGTGTTTCCCAAATTAAACATGGATTTCCTAGATTGTTACATGGGATAAATGAAGTATATCTTCAGAAGCTGGTTTCTCCTAGTAAATGGTTTCAAGGCAACCATCGGTAAGCTATGTGCATTATTTTTGTTGTGTTTGATGTTCCTCTCTCTAAGAATTTATATGTGGTACCATAGCTTGATAGACCTGGATTCTCTAGTGAGAGTGGTTTAGGCGTTATGAGTTGTTATTTCTCATGAGAAGCATGTGTTTAAAGAAAACAATGGCCTAGAAGATGCTAGAAAATCATAGATCTATGAGTGGATATGTAGATATGTTGTTTGGGTGCTTCAATATTTAAGGAAATGCTTGGATATGCATTAAAGGAGGTGCAGATCATCGATTCTTTTCATTTCTTTGAGAGTGATAAATGTGGTTATGTTTCTAGGAATGGGAGCAAGGTGGTGGTCATGGATTTGTGTGCTACCATGTCTTAGTGGTGAAAATTAAAGAGATGATGGTGTTTGGCCATCTATAGTATCTAAGTTTTGATACACGTAGGCTCATTCTCTATTTATTTGTCACAATATGTGGTGATCAAGAAACTCACATAAATATTGATATTCATTGCTTTTCGATGCATGAACCCCAAAATGTAACTTGATTGTGCTCATGTCATCATAGGAGCCAAGAGAAAATTCAATTATTGACTTTATTGTTGGCCCCTCCAATGACTTGAACACATAATCAAGTTATGTTTGGGGATGCAATTCAACATTGAACAAAAAAATTATGTGTTCTTTCCATTGAACCTCATCTTCGACATATTGTCAATAAAATTTCATATCTCAAGTAACTCGGACATGATTCGCAACCTCAACATATCCATGCACTCTCAAACTCACATGATGTTGGTCCATTCTTTTCACAACTTTATCCTTGAGTCATGTGTTGTTGATGATGTGACATGTATGAGAAAATTCCTCCAAACCCAATTTGAATATGAGTGACTTTGTTATTGGCCCCTCTGATGACCCAAATATAAAATAGGGTTAAGGATGGCCTAAACCCCTGAATGTAATCTAATTGTGCATTCGAGACATTGAAGGGGATATCAACAAAGTAAACTGAATCCTTCTAATATTCTCCAATGACCAATGCACAAATCAAGCTAAAGATGGCCTGAACTCCTAATCCAGGGTTCTATCAAGGCAGTTTAGGCCATCAGTTAGTGCCGAGAAAGTCAACTATTGACTTTTCTACTAGCTCCTCAGATGACTTGAACACATAATGGGGTTAAGGATGGTTAAGTTGCACATAGATCACATTGAAGAAATTTGGGTTTGCATTATAATCATTGGTGACTAGCAAAGAATGGGTTTGTTAGTTTTTTTTGGTATGATTTGATTTGTATGCCAGATCAAGTTCAAATATGTTATCTTTCCCTAACTAGATTTTTGAAATCACTTGGTGAAAGGGTGATTAAGCACAACTCTATGTTGTTAACATTTATTAGAAGAGAAGAAGGTTGTGGTCTAATAGAGTATAGCCTTGTCTCTCCAGGTAGGTTCTTTGACCAACAAAAGCATATCACATTCTACTTGTGTCCACTAGTGTGTAATGTAGAGAATATAGACCTCTGAAAAATATTAGGTGTGTCTAAAGTTAGAAGCACGAAGCATGGATTGGGTTTGTTGATTTGGATCTCTAGGCAATGGTTTCTTGAAGAATTAGGAATTCACATGAAAGTTTCCAAAGAAATTACAACTGAGTTGGGTGACTACCATGTTTTCAAGAAAATGGATATCCTTTTCATAATAGTGGCAGTGAGAAAGATATTGTATGGAATTTATTAAATATTGTAGATTAGTGTGCTCTACTAGTGGCTAATTGTATGTTTCTAAGCATGCTCAAGCGTTGATTAGATGTGGCATTTTATTCATTGGAGGAGAGTTTATTATACAAGGGAAACCTAATGATATGAGAGTTCTCTAGGGAAAAAGCTGATAATTACACCAAATGAGTGAAATAAACTATTTCTTGATTGTGTAGATCGGATTGCAAGGTCCACTAATTACTCATGACATGGAAGGAGAGTTGTATGCAAGGATTTATTTGCGTGAGTATGATCATAGTCAAATCAACATTAGATAACATGGACACGGTGATAGGTTTTCTCGTACGCTCAAGAGAATGGATTGTTGTGAACTTTTAATATTTCCTTTGTACATAAATGTAAAATTTTGTATTTATCCATTTGTACTAGATGGGCCTCTAAATTCTCTTGGAGGATATCATCAAGTATAAATAAATGGAGAATGAGTTTGTTCATACATTCATAAACTATGAAATCATATGTAAATAGGCATACATGTGTAAGACCTTGTTTAGACATACATACCCCTAGTTTGTTGGTTCACCAGTGTAAGGTCTAGATCTAAACTTAGATGGTAGAATTAAGGGAGGCATGTTGTAATCATGGATACCCGATTAATAATCGGGATAGGTGCCATCCCAAGTTAAGTTTAAAGGGGAGAATGTTAGGTCAATCTTGACTGTGTAAAATAATTCTTCTAGAGTCATCACATTTATTAAATGTGGTGATGCTGGAAGAAGTATATTACCATAACATCGATCATAGAAGTTTTAGAATTGAGAATCTTGACTTGGTCAAAGATTAATTAAGTTAACCTTGATTTGGTCATCAATGGGTTTACTATAGGTAGTTTATGGGGCCCTGGTGTTGAGTGGCCCGAGATATTTTCCCATGGAACTTTATGTGACGAAGCCTCTTTAAAGGCTTGATGTACTATATTGTGAAGTTCCTCAAATGGCTAGTGTTTCCTAGATTGGCCAAAATGGGTAAGGGGTTAATGAAGATATCTCTTTGTAGTTGGTTTTCCCAAGAAGGGTTTCCAAGGTAAATCATGTACATTATTTTTGTATTTGATGTTTCTCTCCAAAAATTTACAATAGAATCTCCTCCAAAATAACCATCAAAACACAAATTACTACCTACACAATGAGTTACTTGCATAACTTCAGTTAACTCTATTTTAATACCCAGCTTTTGTATAACTAATTGAGTATTTATTTCAAGTGTTGTTATTAAATAAATGAATCTTAACCACTTAGTTAATTTCCTTGGCCTCTAAGCACATTACATTAAAAAAAAATGTAAATCATTATATTAGGGACCCACCTAATCATTGTAATATCTACATTTTATTTCATTCTATTTTTACCTAACCATACATATGCATTACATCAATATCATGTGTAATGTGGATAGTAGTGTTGGAGTGAGATATCCTTTTGGCACATTTACCCATCCTTCTTCTTATCAAATGTGAGGAGTATCATCTAGGAATTTCCTCACCTCAATGTAGGGGATGGAAAGGTGCACCCTCCACTATCCTCCCACCCTATATGAAAACACTTGTAATCTGGGAAGGGAGACTTCCCACCCTATATGAGCACACTTGTAATCTAGGAATGGAGACTTCCATACAAGACCAAGTCATGAACCCCAAATTCATACAATCTCTTGCATCTAAATACCTTGTACAACATTAGGTGAATGTGACATCCCAATAAATATAAGTGGATAGACATGTGGATAACATAAGCTTATGATGAAGGCAATAGAGCATGGTATGTAACCATTAGAATATCATACACAGTCCACCAAAAAAACATAATTATATCTATAAATTTCACATTAAAGATCAATAAATAGAAAGATGGAAAATTTCTTATTGCATGTATGTAACCATTAGAATATGATACAGGGTAGTCCACTCAAGAAACATAATTATATCCATAAATTTCACATTAAAGATTAATAAATTAAAGATCAATAAATAGAAAGGTGGAAAATTTCCTATTGCAAGTATAGAAGTTAATAATCAAGACCTCAACATATTTGATAAGATAGATTTTTACGGTGTTGGCTCTACGAGTTCTTCATGCACCAAGTATGATAGCAAGGTGAGAAAGAAGGGATCTTTATTGGGAATAAAATGAATTAAAGGAGTCTCACACTAAAAAATAATTAAGAATTAGTTTGCACACACAAAATCTATTTTTTATTAATTAATCAAGCACATATTTATACAAGAAGTTTTTCTCAACAGGATAACCGATTCATAAGGAAATTACTCAACCACACACACATAAATAGTATTTGACAGTTAGAGTGGGGAAGATCTTTCACAGCTAATTAGATCTAACAAATCCAAACCAATATGTAAGCATTTACTCCAACACCCCTCCCTTAATGCTTACATCACTAAGAACAATAATGAATTCAATTACACATACGATCTTTGTCTAGTATGGTCTTCATAAGCACTTTTACCCACTTTGGAAATCTCATAGACTACGCTCTTTTCTTAACCATCAACTTCGAGCTACCATTCGATCCATTTAAGATACAATTGTTTTCCTGTAATTCATCAATGACGCATTTGTAGAATCGATGATTCTCTACCATCCTTAAAAATAGTCTCGATATTGAATCACTCTATGAATGTACTTCCATCTATGAAAATACAACTAACTATATATTTCAACAGTTATATAGGAAAGTAGTCTAGATACAGAATGTATCCAACAGTCAATCATAACTTGACATTTTTCTCATGTACACAAACACACAAAGATAACATGTCACTGTTGTTCTTGGAGTACCGAATAACAGTGAAAAGGACCAGATTATAACAGATTCTAGACATAACTAAATCAATGTTATGTTCTTGTGAAGCAAAGAACTCAAGAACTACCAACTTAAGTTTTGTTACCCTATTTGTTTTATTAGTTATTCATTAAAAATAAAGAAAATTTCTAAATTACACTTATGAATGTGGTAGATTGTTAGATTGTTGGCAACTTGGAGATCCATGCCAATTGTAGTGGCTTGATCTAGAATATTGAAGAAGAACATGTAGCGGACAGAGTTGTACCCGGTCATTCTCAAAGTTTGTTGATGAAAAATCAGGTCGATTAGCTTGCATCCCTCACTTTTAGCTGCGAGGTATCCATGCCATGTACACGATATTTGAAAGAGGCGTGTGTTGGAAATACCCTAGTCACAGAAATTGATCGTTTATGGAGAAGCAACACAACTCAACGACTTCTTCAGGGATGACCTTTCTCAATTGCAGCACTATCTTCGGTAGCAAACTTCCATGCACATTAGATATCAAGGACAAAAAATTAACACGTTAATCTATTCCTACACCTCCACATGGAAAAAAAAACACGAAAGCCAATTACTACAAAATAAATCTATTCCTTCACAATGACGTATTGACATTTTTGGGACAGTGTCCCATCCATCCTCTACTTTTTGTTTCGAGTGCATCTCCATGGATATTACAAAATCCAAGCAAGACTACTAGTCATTTTTAGGTCATGGAGGATGTAATTCACTATGGGGTTCTTAGCTCTAGCTAAAATGGGCATTCTGCTCACATACTTGGTGGTCAAGCTAACAGTGAAGCTTGTTGTTAAAATGGTGGTAATGACTTGAGCCAAGGGGGAAATAAACTTTTGGAAGAAATTGTATCATTGTCATTGTGTAGAGGGTTGTGTCCTAGAATTTCATCAGCTTGTAAAGGTGTACTAGCTTTATATCTACTTTCCTATCTTATATGTGGATTTACAAGTGACATTTATCATAGATGGAAGATTCATAAACCTAGGTAAAACCATTACACACGTTGTTTTTGAATCATTTTCCTTCCTATTTTTATAGATAAAATACAAAATTTGTATTCTAAAAAGTTGTTATCCTACATGGAATTATATTTCCCAAGGAATTTTATCTCTTAGCATAATGAATTTCCAAGAAATAGATCCAAGGAGGAGTAGGCCAAAATGATTTGACTCTCAAACCTATACTAGCTATGAAAATAGGCAGAAGTCGAACATGTGCTTCATAATTTCATATTTTGGATAGAAAGGACACTTACGATTAGAGAACCCTGGGTATTTCAGACATTGGCTAAGAGGAAGGCCACCAAGCAAAGATAACACTCTGAGGATCAATTAAATTTTCCAAATAGAGAGAATCTGAAACAACTAGGAGACTACATAGACACTACCCTTCATAACTTGTTTAGTTTATCCCCAATCATAGGCCTAGGGATAAGCCACCTATAACCATTTGTAAGCTTATACTTCGTAATCCCTTGGAGAAATTCCATATCCAATATCTCTATCACGAGCCAAGAGATTGGATACCCAATTTAAGGAAAAATTCATCAATCACCAACCCCATGCATACACTCAATGATGGGTTTATCTCATCAATCCAATAGAAACTCAACTTTCATATCCTCCCAAGAATTCCAAGTATGATAAGAACCATTGAAAAAATCACCCACCTTGATAAATCCTTTCTTGAAAATTCACTTGGTCGAGAACCATGGGATATTGCTAAGGACTTTCCCTCAAACTGGATTATGAGGGACTACTAGATGCGAAGGTCATTCCAAAAAATCCTCTCTAAAAAATAGTCCCATTTTCAAGTCAAACAATGCTTGATAGTCTCCCAAGATTTCCAGATACTCTAGGAAACAAAAGTTCCTTTGATTTGGACTTTGGTTGAAGCCAACATAAGGTTTTGGAAGTTCAACCCTTCCCAGCAAGCTTCCCTAGGCAACGCCCCTCTTTAATTGCAATTGTGAAGGAGAACATTCCAATTTTATTGGCCTTCCGTAGAAATGATAAGCCACTTGGCATAGAGGGAATGAGCTTCCTAAAGGACACAAACATTCTCAAACCTCCCCAATCCTTCAAGGTGTGGTAAAGATCCCAATTTTTTTCCTAGGAAAAAAGTTCCTTTGATTTTGACTCCTATTGAATAACATATGTTTTGGAAGTTCAACCCTTCCCAGCAAGCTTCCCTAGGCAACACCCCTCTTTAAGTGCAATTGCGAAGGAGAACATTCCAATTTTATTGGCCTTCCGTAGAAATGATAAGCCACTTGGCATAGAGGGAATGAGCTTCCTAAAGGACACAATCATTCTCAAACCTCCCCAATCCTTCAAGTTGTAGTAATGCCCAAAGAAATCTCATAATAGGTTCTCTAGGTGTTGATAACCTATAGTAGTAGGAACCCAACAAGAAGAATAATACATGCGATGCCTGTAATTTGGAGTAAACTCAAACATGACTACTTGAAGCATTATAGTGTGAGTAATTCTGTCATCCTTATTAGTTGCTGTGTTGTAACACAACTCTTTGCAAAGAAAATTTCAGAAGCCCAAAAGACAAGCAACTTAAAAACTTGAAGGATTTTCCCAAGTTGAATCAAAGTCCAAAACTTCATGGCATACTAATCAAGGATATCAACATGAGTAAGTCAATAACACTAACTCTTGGTTATTTGGAGTTTTTACCTTGAGGTCTCATTGAATATGTGAATACATTCCATGGTGTTGACCATCGACTCTTGTTCTACTAGAATAGTGAGAAAGATTCATCAACAAAATTCCCATTGACCATTTGGCTCCCATTGGGGATAGGAAGACGAATACCCTAAATGAGATGCAATGGAAAAGGATATATATAAGGCCTTCAACCATGAGCACATATAGGGTTAGAGCCAAGGGGTGGCCTTGTATTATCAAAATATCCCAATTTCTTCATATTTGGCTTGATTGACTAAATGGCAGGTCAATGCATCTAAAAATAGGTTTTGCACCACCTACATAAATAATTGGCCAAAACCAAAGGCCTGCAACAAGGCCAAGATGAAAGCCACTCCACCTAGTCACATGGTTTCTCAAAATTGAGTTTAATGAAAATGGCATGTAAACCCAAACACCTATGCCATTCCATGCCTTCCTAGACTTTCACCACATTATCAAAGATTAACCCCTCCTGTAGATGGACTCCATTTGTTTAGTCCTTAAAAACTAGGGCAAGAGATATTATAGCCTCAAGGCTAGGGATTTATCCATAATATTATAAGAAACATTTAACATCATAAGAAACCTCCATTTAATGATGATCTCAGGGCTTCCCTCTTTGGGAATAAATTTAATAATAGCTCTATTAATTAAAGAACCCAAAGTATTTTTCTAGATTGCTTCCTTATACACCCTAAGTTGATCAAACCCAACACAATCATAGGTGGATTCAGAAATTTCACAAGGGTACCCATCCAAACCCAAATATTTTTTTCAAACATTTACATGAGGGCTTCGATAAAATCTAGTAAGGATAACTCCTAATTGAAAATATTTTTTTCTTCAGGTGACACTTTTTAGGGAATAAGGTTGGTGCACATCTGCATGACCACCTTATGAGAGTTTTTCATACCCTAAGACTGAAACATAGTGAGAAAATTCTCTACAAACTCTTGTTCAATGCCTTCATAATTAAAAATCCTCCCATTTACGTTTTTTGAGGCTCTAATCTTCTCATAATCATTCTTGATAGCTAGTGACTTGAAAAATTCTTTGGTTGGTTTGTCCCCATATTTGAGCTAATGAATTGATGCCAAATTTAGGCTACTAGGACCTATAAAATTTTATCCACCTTTAAGAAATGTATGATTTTCATCACTCTTTCCTTAATTCTATCATCAAACAAAAGTAAACATTGAGAAATGGCTCAATTCAACCTTAGTTGCCTGTAACATTTAATTCAAGGTATTCATTCCACCATTGAATTTAGTCATCCAACCGACATGGTCAAGGAAGTAGTTTTCAAACCCTTAACATGACTTGGATGTAGGAGGGGGGATGCAAGTGAGAAACATTGAGGCAAAATTGTGACTTGGGAATTCTCATCTTCATGCCCCCCATGAAATGGAGAAAATAATCAATTGGTTTTCAGAGAGGGTGGCCTCACCCAAAACAACCATTGGTAACATGCACCATAAACTACTGGCCAATAAAAAGGTGTTTTTCTCCGAGAGAATTTCTTTGTCCAATCATTTCATCACCTGCTTGGAGATAGCCTTCAAATGGACCAAGAAAAAAATAGTTATAGAGAGTATCCTCGCCAATATTTATTGGTTCCAAGCAACCCAATCTTGGCCTTAAGGCCATCCTAGGTTGAACACTCCCTTAGCCGCATGCTAACAAGATTAACCCCAATTTTGTCAACTTGGAATCCTACATTACTAAATTCCTTCCAAAGAGGCCAATTGACCTCTAATAGATATCTAGCTAGCTAGTCCCAAAGTTGGGCACTTTCCTCCACCATATTCAGTGCATATAGGTTGGAAAGGCCAATAAACCTCCATCCATATTAAGGAGCACCCACATCTCTATGTTAAATGGGGCATTTCCTTGATAGGATACACTATTTAAACTTGGATGACATAAAAGTGGCTATCCCACAGTATCCTTCTTCATGCAAGGTATGGAAAATTGTAGGACTGGGAAAATGTGATTTAGGTTCAAGCTAAAGATAAATCTAATAACCTTCACCTCCTACAAACACAAGATGACTAAATCTAAAATCAATGAGGGAATTCTTCTCACCAAGGTCTTCCTAAAAGGAACTGTAATATCCCTTACATTATAGGATGTAACCTTCATTGGGAACCTTCTAAATTGACTCTCATTTCCTCTTGTTAGAATATTCAAGAATAATCGAGATGGGGTGAATAAATATAAAGTTATTTGAAAAATTTTAACCTTCAAGAACTACATAAACATTAACCATTAATCATGGCATTTATCATCACATAAACTCATACACATTGCACACATGGTTTTCACGTAGAAACCCAACCAGAAGAAACCACAAAACTTTTCTTAAGTAGTTTCAAAATTTTACAAGCACCAAATTGAAGGAACAAACCTACTCTCGAAGTTTTCTAGCAAGCACCTAATGGAAGGAGACACCAATCCCTTTGGAATATTTTAAATGATTATACATGATCAAATAAACCTTCAAATACAATCCCAAATCACTTATTAAATCTCCATACAAAACTACTCAAAATTGTACCTCAAATATACAAACTTGTAAGATTCACCACAAGATCAATTCTTCATTTATGATTCTGAAAATTGGACCTAAGATATTATGATATGTTCTCCTTATAACTCAATAACTGGAATTCAATTTGGACCAACCAAGCTTTAAATATAACCATTTTATCTCTAACATCAATTGTTGGGACTAGTTTTTGATTTCACAAACCCTAACTTCCAAAAGTATAACTTCGTACATGTAATGACTCAAGATATGAAACTTGTACCTCCAATATTTTCAATATCTTTTTCAAAATTCCTCCAAGTTTCTCTCCTGGAAACGCCCCCACAAAAAATTATAACGAAAATGGAAAGATGACTGCTTTGAAGAAGAAACCCCTAGCTTTAAAAACCTCAACTTCCACTGAGTATAAATCCAATCTTGTAATGAGACAAGACCTAAAATTTGTACCCAATATTCTTTACTATATTTAACACCTAAAGCCACTATCTGAATCATGAGTAGAAAAACTATAATGCACAAAAACATTTATATTGAAAATGCCAAAATGACCTTTAAATAAAAACCTAGAACAAATCATCACAAGACTTCATCTTCCCTTGGAATTTCATCCTCTTCTTCACTTCATCATCCATTGGAAATTCACTAATCTTCCTTGCCTAAGCTGAATTGGTGTAATCCAAATGAAAAATGAGGCTCCTCTTATTATATGAGTCTTCTCCACATTAGGGGGTATTTACCAGTTGCAACGCTTAATGCATCCCTTTCCTTAAAGATATTGGACCATAGGATTTCTTTAGTTTACTTTAGGGCTTCTTTGGTTTTAGGGCTTCTTCACCTGAATTTGTGCCTTCACTTTGTTTTAGGATCTTGTTGGCTCCTTCACCCATTTGTGTACAACTCAGGGCAAGTGGGAACAACCACTTGTTATCTCATCCCCGTGAGGGCTATGCTTAAAAGCTACTTACAAGTGGCCACTTTGGAGTTATATATACACTTATGTCAAATACCCTTCAAGACTCTTCGAGGATTCTTCAATTGGACACATCATCATCACTTTTAGGGGCTTCTGGGATTTTCTTTTGAGATTCTTCTAAGGTTGACATCAATGACAACCAATTTTCCAATAATTCTCTCTTTGGAATTGAAGGAACTTAGAAAACAATTGTGATCCCCCTCTTCATGTTTTGATCCCAATGATTGTATTGTCCTCTTGTATTCATGTTGACTTCCCCTATCTTCATGATTCTAGTTTTACTGCTTTTCTCTCCCCTTGACATCAATGGAAAAGGGTAACTCCCACTGACAATATTCCCCTTTTTATTCTTGTAGAAGATTATGAAAATCAATTTGGAGTAGAAATTAATCCCAATTTTTTTCAAAGATACTCAAGTTATCCCTAGGAAGAGGTTTCTTAGGAATATGTTTGAATTCCATTCTTTCTCCCAATATACTCCAACTTTATATTATTTTATGTGACTTGTTCCCATAGAAAGTGGAACCCTACTAGAATGTGGTTTATCTTGGAATGCATCACTAGATTCCTTAGATATGCTTATAGCACTAGTGTTGTCAAAGAGTAGCACGTAATAGGTTCATCATATCTCACTTGTATGTCTTTCATGGTTTGATTCATCCAGAGAATCTAAGTTCAACATGTTGTTGATGCGATATATTCTTTCATTTGTTGGACACACCTACCACACCCTAGAGGGGTGAATGAGTGTAGATCAAGCTTCCAAAACTTTCCTCTTTACACAAAACTCCTTAGTTAAAATTCAACATTTGCTCATTCCTCATTGCCGGCCATTTTATAATCGGCTAGATGTGAATACATATCAGCAAATATATCATCAACAAATCATTCCAATAAGGAACACAAAGAACACAAGATGTATGTACAATTTTCTTTTATTATGGACTCAATCCGAGGGTTTTTCAAGAACAACTGAATAGAGAGCAATAACATCTCTACAAGAACACCAGCTCTATATGAAAGACTTAACTTACATTCTCAAAACCAACTGAGATGAGGTAACAATCTCCTCAACATATATCAATCTCACAACATAAATAAGTGCATCAACCATGCACCAACCTATGCTAAACAACTTGTAATCAACCTGTAATTAACCTGTATCATAAACAAGTGATCCAACCATGTACCAGTATATACCAATCATGTACAATAATAATCAACAATGACTCATCAATATACCAACATCATCAACTATACACCTCATGTATGTGCCAACTCATCAATTGCTTGTCTCAACCATGACTAGTTTTGGATTAGTCAACAACCCCAACTTGAAATAATCATAACTTTGTACTTGTAATGAATAAAGATCTGAAACTAATAAACAATGTTCTTCAATGTGTTTTATTCAATTCCTCTAGGTGGAACTACTTGGAACCTCTCAGAAAAGGTGTTATAGAAAAAATGGCATACCTTGTTGAATTTTGGCTTATTCTAGAGAGCGACCTTGTAGAGAGTCACCCGCACATTCATTGAATTGATATGAAACTGTTACACAACATAACACAAACTCTACCCTAACCAAAACATTTGTTCTCACTGAATTTGGATTTGTTATGAAGAAGTTATGATGTTTTTACCCGAAACACCTGTTTTTGACTAGTTTCAGGACTAGCCACAAACCCTATTTTCCACAGAGTGTAACTCCAAAAATACAACGACCCACAAGATGAATTTTTTACCACAAATACTTGGGTATGTTTTCTCAATGAATAGCAATTTCACGGTCTGAATCATTATAGAAAAAAAGTTATAGTGAAAATGGTGAGATGACCTGTAAATAACATACCTTAGAAAGCATCATCCAAAGAATTTATCCTTCCTTGCATTCCGGCCTTCTTTTCTTCACCTTTCCTCAGAATTTTGTCTTAGATATCCTGGTTACCTCAGACACATATAGATATTCAATATGCTCAAGTGTCATTAAAATGAGAGAGCCTTGCCTCTTATTTATACTCTCCAAGTAGCTTCCTTAAAAACATCTTCTAGGTCACTTGGCCCCACTTTCTTTATTTTAGGGTTAACCCACTTCATCTATCTTCAAATCAATCAATCATTCATCTATGATTGATCCATCTTCATTGATGCATTGATGCATTGATCCATCTTCATCTATGCATTCTCATCATACATCAATCATCAAATCAATCAATCATTTGACATCAATCAATCACTTGACATAAATCAATCAAACCATTGGCATCAATGACAACATGATCCAACAATCTCCCCCTTTGGCATTGATGGCAATACCAACATTTATGTCAACACCAATTACCAATTATTGATGTCAACATGTAGATAAGGC
>SNQJ01S0032686.1:30654-45834 GCA_010110895.2 Picea sitchensis
GGCTTGTTGATCTTAAGACTGTTATCAGTTTTCATCTTTTAAAAACACTGCTGGAATAGTTGGTTAATGATGATGTTTATACAATTTTCTGGTTGTTATTTGTGAGTTGAAATTATCTTTGTTGTCCTAATCTGAATTTGTTCTTGTTGGCAGAGATAACTTCTTCTACCAGTGTGTTGCCATTGTTGGCAGCCAATACACATTTTTCCATTGTCTTATAAGCTGCCTACACCAATGTTTTGCAAACATCAATTTTTCGTCGCAATTTTCAAATAAATGACATTTTTATTTTTGCGACATTTGCACATTTACCTTCATTGTTGTTTTCACGACTGTAAGCATGAAAACTTGGTCTTTCGAAGTCGCATTGAAATCATTATTTGAACTTTCATGAACCTTCTTGTCAATATGCCTATTGCACTTACATTTCACTTATCGTTATGCAGCTGGCAAAACTTTTGATTTGTACTCTTTGGACATTCTTAGATTGATTGTGTGACTTTGTCTTATTGAATTGCGATGCATTAGCATTTGAATTTATATGGTATTTGATTTGATATACTTGACCATTGGTTTCACGTAAATACATAGGTGTTATGGTTAAATCCTTCATATATATCTTTTAATATGATACCTATGATCGTGTTTTCAAAACTATTGGTATGTTGATTATATGAAGACCCATTGGCACATTGGTTAAACTATTGATATGAGCTGATACATTGGCGTATGGTTAAACATTTGGTATTGATTTCAAATTGAATGTTGATGGTTTAAAACTTTGGCATAACGTTGATTGTGCGCGTTGGTTTATACACTTACTATTGGTTTCATTGGTCGGCCAAGTGACGTGATTGTTGAACTATGCTATAATGGGTACAACAGCTATAAGACGGCGATTGTACTTTGGAAATAACTATTATGCATGGCAGGGATAAGCTCCACCACCTTTGCACGATGAAATTAATGTCTATCCCTTCTCCCTATTTTACCTCTGTTCGCTTGGGTAACCCTTCGCGCACTCTACTCCTGTGTATGCTATGACCCAAACCCTGGCTCATTCACCGTGTGCTCGGCTCCATGGCACCAGTGGTGCGAATCGAGTCGAACAGTATCCAAGCCTTATTACTATTTGACAATACCCGGAAGGACTTGGAGGATAACGGTTGGCTCACCTTCGTGCAAAGATTTGAGGTTTTTAACTTATTTGTGGTGCGACAGTTCGCTTTGACATTTGATGGTTGTAGATCCAAGGTGGGTGACATTCAGTTGGAAATCGATGAGAAGTTTATCAGTTCTGCTACAGGATTACCTGCCACGGGCTAGCGTTGGTTCAAAAATTCGAAAGTGGAAGAGGTTCCATGGCCACTTCTGTTCGTCTCCCGAAAGGTCACCTCTTGTGATAGAGGTATGCCCATATCCATGCTTAAACCACGATGGCATGACCTTTTCATAATAGTTAAATAGTTCGTGACCTATGAAGGTCGATATGGACTCGTGTTTCTCTACCACCTGTGTTTGTTAATGAATTTTATGGGATACCCATTGAATATGCCCTTTTACTTTCAGCGTAGCCTATATAAAATGTCTAAAAGGTTTAAAAGGGAGAAGGCCGATAGTATCCTGTTCCAGCATGGACTAATTAAACTTATCATTGTTTATCACTTGAGTTTACATGGTGATAGCTGGAGAGCTTTCATCGCTTGAAATCTTTTTGATGATACAGACCCTGTCCAGGTTGATAAGCCTGTGGTAAATGAAACCAAGGTCGGGCCACCCGTGCCCTTCCATGTCCTACTTCCCTCTCCTAATCCCTCGGTTGACCCTGATATTGACTTACCAGACGTTGTAGCAGAGAAGTCTGAGGCTATTAAAAATCTTGTGAACAAAAGGGCCAAGGCAAACCCTACTGTTATTGTTAAGGGTAAAAAGAACGCTTGGCTTATTTCGAGAATGGCTAGGAATAAACCTAAACCCTCTGCTGAGCAAAAGCCCATAGTCCTTAGTGAGGATTCGAACTCTGACATAGAACGTTTCCTAGCCAATGAATACCCTTACTCACAGGGTTTATGCCCCGAGCCACCTTATGATTTCATTTCGAATCTTCCCCCTTGCCTAAGAAATAATCCTAGCTACCCTGGGATCAAACTGCCTAACGAAAACCTTGGCAATGTAATCAAACCCTCACCTGTTCTTTCGAAACCCATACAGTCATCCTGTGACCAATGTGATTTATGGTTGGAACGATACTACATCGACGTTCCCATACTCCAATCGAAAATCCAATTATTGGAAAATCAAGTTGCAGTATTGACCAGTCAAAGAGACCAACTCCAAGCAACTGGTAGAAAGCAGAAGACAAATGGCTCCATCGTTTTCAAGAATGTTGAATCATCCACTGCCGTTGTCAACTCCAAATTGTCATGATTAAGCCGTCTGCTCGTCATACAGGTATGATTTTGATATCGTTTTAGTTTTGTAAATGACCAGTATTAATATACTGATTTGAATTAGGTCTTCGAATAGCTCTGTTTATATTTTGAAATGGCTCTGTCATAATGTGTTCATCCTGTATTTTCTCTTTGCTAAAAATAAATGAAATTTCATCTTGGATACATGATTTGATCATTCCCAGTTTAGCCACTGATAGATTTTTATCGGATTTGATTGGTCTTTGTTTGGATTTGATTTGTTCATTTGTCTGATTGAGTTAACGAAATTGACGTTTTGCTTTCAATTGAATTTGTTTTGTATCTACTCTGAACAGGAAGTTTTTTATGCTCAACTTAGAATACGATCATGCTTGTATTTGATTTCGTTATGGTTCATATGCTTTGATTGGCAAACGATTTCAATGAGTTTGGTTGTTACGATATTTTAATATATGCTCTGTCATGTAATCTTCTAAAAACAGGAATACAACTCTGTTCGGTTTCAATTTGGAAAGAACGACTATGTTTCGTATGAAAACAATGCTCTCATTTAAGCCTGTGCAAATGCGCTCGAATCGTGGAATGGTTTTGATTCATAATAACTATGTTAGAACTCTAGTTGTTCGATTCACTTGATTAGATTGCTATGTATCTTCAGTTAGTATGATCATTTTCATGAGTTGGATTCGTATCATAAATGTTGCTCTGTTTGATTTTAAATTTGCAAAACAAATTCGTCGACCTAGGTTATCTCTATCAAATCCGGATATAATTCGTTTGAATGGAATGATTTCGATCAAAGTCAATCGATCTTGTTTGCCCAATTTGCAATAACAAACGATCGGATAATTCTTACGAATTCTGTTACCAATTAATTGATCCTGTTATGATTTTATTTGAGTTGATTTTCACACCAGTTTGAGTTAATCCACTCGTGGCATGAATCGTTTGCTATGACAATACAGTTATAACGATTTGAAAGTGATCTTGTTTGGATGTGATCATATCTCCTGTTGATAAGGAAACATAACAATTGACTACGATTTGTTTTGATTATATCGATTTCAAATTGATATCAAACGATTTCACAACTGTTGATTATGATTTTGTTCATTCGATTTTGTGGTAACAAAAGAAACAGAGTACGCGTATCTCTGTAACCATTTGATTGATCTTGATCCTGTTTGATTTCGAATGGTGTAACAATTTCAAATTGATTGATTCGTTTTCAAATAGCTATTGGATGTTAATTGAATTCAATTCTTTAAAAGATTTTCAATCGATTTCTATGTTGATTCTGTCTTATTTAGACCAACTACAGAATCGCAAGATTCTGTAGCTAGTCTATAGAATTAGAATTTTATCATTTTGTTAATAAAGGATCCTTCTAACTTGTCTATTTTTTACCCTTTTCAGGTAAATTCGAATTGCATGGGACATGCTGGACATGCGAGGGGAATATTTGTGTGATTTAGTTTTGTTTTAGGTTCTTAGTTTAGTCAAAGACTTGGGATATCTTCCCAGTTTTTCTGTAAATAGTTTGATAACTTCTACAGGGATGTTGTACCCTGTAGAAGATCTTTAAATACTTATTATTTTTTGTAATAGGGATCATCCTCACTTGTGGGAGAACCAGGCTATGGATTTCTAATACAAACTGAGACAGAAGTTGATTTTCTGCTACAGCTTTCACTTTTCATAATATCAATCTTTTGTTTCAAGTTTATGCATGTCATTTACAGTTGATTATAGACTACTTTAGCTATCATAGTCTATTGCAGAATGATGTGATTTAATTAATATGATCCATGTCTGATTTCTTTCAATACTTAAAATACAACAATTACTCTATTCATTTAATGAATGACAGATTTCTCTTCTTCATCAATTGAATTATTTCGTATAAGTTTTTGCATACGGGTTTATCTAACCGCGGAGATTTATAAATCATATGATTGTTGTGATTTTTATGTCTTGTTTGTCCTGTAATCATACTTGAAGAGCACTGCAACTATCTTTTACGAGCATCTCCTTGATAATTCAGTGCAGGTTTCCTCCCTCCAATCACTTAGCACAATCATCATACATAGTGAAAATCTGGAGCATTTCTCCAGGTCAGTTTGCGATTTATTTTCGTTAATTTCTTTAGTATACTATTAGTATTTTAGTTAGATATATTTGTAGTTTAGATTTGTGATTTAGTTTAGTTAGTTTTCGTTTTATTTCTGTTCATAGAATTATAAAATCAACAAATACATCTTTCTCTATCTTAGGGCAGAATATAAGTGAGTTTTCCATGTTTTGTTTAAATCTGTAAATTGTAGATATTGTACATTTTGTGAATAAGGTTTATTTATGTCAGTAGTTAGATAGTTAATTAATTAAAATAGTATTAGTTAGTAGATTGTATATATAGAATAGTTAGATTAGTTTAGTTTGTTTTAATAATTAGTTTTAGTTAGATTAGTTTATTAGTTTGTTTTATTTATTTTTAGTTAGATTAGTTATTGTAGATTAGTTTCCTTTTTTTGTTTTCTTAGGACCTTAGATCAACTAACGGAGCCGCTAAACCCATCAGAGTGGTTCATCCCAAATGGATTGGGTTATTAGACAACCCCAGACCGGTTCCACTCTCTCAGTTGACGGACGGTCGATTTTGCCCATCAACAAATGGCGCTAGAAGGAGGGCCTGAAATTAATTAATGGCACGAGGTGGTTGCAAGACTCCTCCACCACCTAATCTCTCACCTATAGTGACTAGAAGCCATTCAAACGATAATATTCCCCCTCAAACAACAACTACTTCAACCGACGATCCACAGATCACAGTTGAGCCAACAACCCCTAATCCTACAGGTGGTGACATATAAGAGATTGTCCGCCAATCTCTTATAAAAACACATAGTGCCTTAGCCCGTTTGAGGCAACCTAACCGTTCGTGGGGCCAACCTTTGGATTTCTCTGATATCAGAGAACAATTAGGTGATACTAACCTCACTATGAATCCTACAGATCCAATCTTAAATCCTGCTACAGGAGGATCTGGAATACCCCCTTCACCACCTCCATCATCTCCTTCCTCTTCTGGAGGAGATTCCTCTGACGAAGGCAATTCTTTTTTTGTTAGTTTATTAGTTTGTTTTATTTATTTTTAGTTAGATTAGTTATTGTAGATTAGTTTTGTTTTTTTGTTTTCTTAGGACCTTAGATCGTCTAATGGAGCTGCTAAACTCGTCAGGGTGGTTCATCCCAAACGGCTTGGGTTATTAGACAACCCCGGACCGGTTCCACTCTCTCAGTTAACGGACGGTCGATTTTGCCCATCAACAAGTGTATATTTTACTCTAGGAATTACCACAACGGAATTACTTTGGGGAATCACTTTTACATTGGGGATTGGCTTGACACATAATGAATGTTTTTGAAATCCCAAAGTTTGTATTTTATTATCATTTCAGGATATTTTTATTGTTATTTCACTTTTATGGGTTTTCCAAATTTCCTGTAGAATTATATTTATATTTGATTTTTATTTATTTTATTTATATTTTTTATTTTTTATTTAATTTTTGGCTTAATTTTCAAATCCCATCGGCCATGATACATCGAATGCATCCCAAATATGTTTTCAAGAATCCATAAGCCTAAATTAATATATTTTATTATTGTATTATTCACCATAAGACTTTCTCCATCGAGACATCACCATTTTGGGCTTTCACCTATCGAGGGATTCACCATCGATCAACATGCCATGCATTTTATAAGTCCAGAAGCTTGAATGCCTAAAAGTGAGTTTATTATCGTATTCCTATGTTTATTACATTTATTTTCTATCGGGATATTCTTCATTTATTATCGGGATTTTTCACGTAAATTATTTTATTATTATTTTATGCCACTAGAGAATTACAACATCGGCTTTTCACCTTCAGGAATTCTTCTTGAAGTACCTTCAGAAACACTCTTCCTGCAAGAATATCAAACTTACCATTTTGGGATGTCATTTTACCATGTCCAAGGTTTTTCCCGAAATCTGAAACCCACATACCTTTTAGGTTTCCACTTTCCAAATAACTTTCAGGACTTTGACTTCAGATTTAGTTTTTCAGGTTTTACTATTCGGGTTTTCACCTTCTCACATTTTTCCGAAACCCCCTTCGTGCATTACCTTTGGACTCATTCCTCCCATATTCCTTTTGGGTTTTCACATTTGGGTTTTCACCTTTGGGAGATTTTACCCATGAGAATTTTCATTTTGAGAAGTTTGATTTTGGGATATGACTTGTTGGGCCTAGGTTTTGCTGTGTTTTTCACTGTTAGAAACTCTCTTTTTGACTATTTCCTCCCCTCATTTCCACCTTTTCCTATCACCTATTTTACTATCTTGCCTCATTTTTCAAGGGATACACTTGAAGATCCTTATTAGGTAATAATTAATTGTTTCCTTATAATTCCCATTGTTTTTTTATCAATACTTAGATAAGAACTCGTTGTGCCTAACATTGTTACTGGAAAAAGGTGCATATTCCTATAGCAAGATTACAAATATGGTAACAAGATTGTTGGTTCCTATATAAGCGTTGTTCTAACTCTGAAATTTTGATATGGGTTTTTCTTATAGACAAGCCAAGATGGCTTTCTTCCTATTAAGCCACTCCTAACCTCATCATCAAGATCATCAATCTTTGGTCAAAGAAATAGGTCAACAAATTCTAAATTAAGGATCCAATGTGATAATAAATGATGGAATGAATTCCATGCATGTCCCATGACATGGAATTCATAACAAAATCAATCTGTGTTCGATCCTCTACCTATTATAGTCTATTCTAGTCAATTTAGTGTGGCATGTATATCCTTTATTTTTATTTGAAGTAACAGTTGATTGCATGGCTTCAAATCCAAGGAAAAAGGGATCTCATGCTATCTCATGGCACACCTTGTCCTTTTTGTATCAAAACTCTACAAATGAATCCATGTAATAAGTTCTAGGCTAGTCTAAGTTTTGATTGAGTAGGAGCATTGAAGAGATCATTGTGTGACATTATAATTGTTCCAAACAATTTTGTTGATGATAATATAAGGGTGATTTCTCTAATATGATTTTGTTTCTTGTGTTTATCATATTGTATACTTCTATGTAGTGCGTTCCTAGCCAGGAGTGCCCCCTGAATTGGGTACACACTGCATAAATATTGTAGGTGCATATGATATAGTTTTATTAATTTCTGGTTTGATTCCATTGCTCTTTTATTTCTACAAGTATTTTAAAGTTGTGTGACATTTATTACTATTCATTTGATGTTATAAGAATTTTGTTGTTTGTGTGTATTATAGGAATTTTATTTATTGTTGTTATCAGAATTGGATTGGCTGTGATACAAAATTATGTGAGTGTGTGTGGGGTTATGAATGCCTTTTAAGTAATAGGAATTATTTGATTACACTGAATGAGTTGTATAATGAATATGTGACATGAACATTTCCCATAGAAGTGAAATATTGTTATTGGCTACTTAAACACATATCACTCCAATAATTGAGAATATGTTCCTGGATTTGTCTTTCAGCATAAGTGATTCTTTTTGTTTGTTTATTTACATATGCAAATTAATAGATATAGTTAAGCACCATTTATTAATAGAAATCTAATCCTAGATATATTTTTCCAAAATCACATTAGTTTATGAATCCCGAATTGATAACTTAAATGTAACAAAATTTGATCAATTAAATTGACTAACATTTTTGGCATCGTTGTTAGGGAGATGCTAAAGGGATTTGAGCATTGGTAATTTGGTTCTTTAATTCTTTCATTTTTTTCTGCATATTATTTTTTGTTGTGCCGAAATTTACAACTTGGAGGAGGAGAACCAATAAGATGAGAGGTAAGAACTAGGGTATTCACTTTAGTGAGTTTCCACAAGACCTCATCATGTTGGTATAGTGTGTTTCCTTGATGTAAGTGTATTGTTTTTAGTTTGAAAAAAACAATATTAAATATTCATGAAAAGAAGAACCTAATGTTTGTTAAACGATAACTTGGTGATAGCAATGTCTTAGTAGCATGAGGTGTTCAAGTATATGGACATTACCAAGATTGATTAAGTTTACTTTGAGTGTGATGTGTTTCATTTATGTAGTTAATTTCATCCATCTTTTTAATATTAATGGTAGAATTATTGAAGGATATGTAAATTAGTTCCACTTATTTCAGGGGTTAGTAAGAACCTTCATGTACTAATCCATTTTCAAGAAGGAACTCTAAAACTAGGAAGAAAATTTTAAGGGTGCTCAAGAATTTGTTGAGTAAAGAAGGGCTTATCACTACAAGTAATTTCTTAAATCCTTATTTGATATTCATAGCTATAACTAGAGACGGATATACATTTCAAGAAGAGTAGAGGATCCATGAAAAACTACAGGAATAAGATACAAAATAATTCCTTAGTCATCCATGCAAATATGTAGAGGATGTTAATGAATCATGGAAAATATCTAGCAAAGAGCATGCACTGGATGTCAATGAATTCATTCACATGGGAAAAATTGTACAAAATGGGTTATGGATGAAGACTATATGGTTTCATGGAACTAACAGTAGCTTGAAACCATTTTTTTTATTCTTTTTTATTACAGTATATCATTCACTAAGGAAGCATTTCGTTTTCTTGCAACATAGTTCTTATATCATATTTCTTGCAGCAGTGTTTCAATAAATAAAAATCCAATTCCTGTAACAACAAGTTCAATTCCAACATTAGATCAACATGATTTCTAGATCAATCTCAGAAACAAGAGGGTACAAAGGTTCCATTTCCAAATTTCACCCTATGTTCCTTCATCCAAAATAAATACAACAACATGATTCCAAATTCAGGTATGATGCATTCTTTTAAGAGATCTATCTTCCGGATGACTTAGCAGTACCACCAGTAATGATCATTTTTAGGAGTTCCTAGTTGTTACCATATTTCCTATAATTATAGATAGTAGTTCCAAAAATTTTAGTAACAAGCTATTTGTTACCAAACTTCTCATTGTTTCCAGAATTCTTCTCACCAACGGTTCCCTACTCCATCTTACCATTATGAATGCTCACTACAATAATCACCACATTATATGTTAACCATATTACCAATGGTGTATCCCATCACATAGAAAACAATAATCATGATCAAGTGCGATTTAAATTGTGTTACCATTCTCATGACATGATTATGCATGACTTATTCCTAATCACTAAAAGGATTTAATGGAAGTCCCATTCTCGAATTATCATATTTTCCACTAAACCTTCCAATATATAAACTTGTTATCATAAGCCAAACTCTCCATTTTGACAGTGTTGAATAATTAATAATCTACGGGTTCCAACAGATTTATTGTCTCCTGAGTATTGCATCATGAATTGTTGATGTGTCATTAGCAAAGAGTCGAATGGGATATAATATTTTCAAGAATACCCTAAATGCAGGAAGATATTTCAAAAATTAGGGTGTTGGTCATTCTATGAAAAGATCCAGAGAGTGACTAGGTCATTTGCAAAAAAAAATGATAGATATAGTGTTCATGTGGGAAATTTATCATTTACAATCTCTACCTGATTGAAGAAAGGGAATACCTCACTCCTATTTAAAAAAGAAATGACAATTCATTATCTTTGTTGTTCACAAGAATATAAATTTCGAGGGGAGGTATGGGTTTACATTTCTCTATCACATTCGTTTTCTCTTGCACTTCAAGAATAATAAAAAAGTAAATCATCCCTTCTTATGGAAGAGCCTCATGAAGATGGTAGCTCATATATAGAAGAAACCTAGTAATGTTGAAATGGTAGCTTGTATTATCATGGTTTGGTCAAGATCCTTATTGTGAAATAATTGAGGAAACATAATCAGACATGGAAACAATTCATATTTTGAAACGGGTTCTAGGAAGGGTTCGTTGTAGCCCCAAGTGAAGACCTCAACTCTCAACGAGTTGAATTTTTCACTGTGCAGACAAGTATGAGCTTGAGGAATATAATATTACATTCATTAAACCTATCAAGGAAGAAAAACCATCTAGTCATGTACACTATGTTCCCTCATCTAAATTAAAAAAGGAAGAATTGCATAATCAAGAAACTAAAATAGGAAATCAAGAAACTAAAATAGGAAATCAAGGAATTTGAAATCCTTGACCAACATATAAAGCAGGAGAATGAGATTTTGAAAGAACGAAGTCCTCATCTTTTTCAAACTAATAAATGATTGAATTCAAAGAACAAAATACTCCTAAGGAAAGCACATAAGTGGTATCGGGAGCATAGGTAACCAACATGGAAAAATCGAAGATTGAAAATTAAGCTCATCATGAATAGTAGGAGGAAATGTGTCCATGCAACTTCCACATCTAACATTGATATTTTAATCGATGCATCAACTCATATCTTATCAATTGTGTGATCCATAGTTTTTTTCAATTTTGGAAAATTTTGGAAGCAGACCTTCAGTAGAAGTTCACTTGCAAGAGGACATGTAATATCTTAAGTGTGGCGGAGATGTTGGGCACAGATTTTGATGTGTTTTGTTCTTTTAGAAACTCTCTTTTTGACTATTTCCTCCCCTCATTTCCACCTTTTCTTGTCACCTATATTACTATATTTCCTTATTTTGCAAGGGATACACTTGAAGAGCCTTCTCAAGTAATAATGAATTGTTTCCTTATAATTCCCATTATTTTTTTTATCAATATTTAGATAAGAACTTGTTGTGCCTAAAATAGTTACTGGAAAAGTTGTAGATTCTTGTAGCAGGAATTACAAATCTAGTAACAAGATCGTTGGTTCATATAGTACCGTCATTCTAAATCTGAAATGGTGATATGGGTTTTTCTTCCAGACAGACCAAGATGGAATTTTTCCTATTAATTCGCTCCTAACCTCAACATCGATATAATCAGCCTTTGGTCAAAGAATGAGGAAAAAAAAATCTAAATTGAGGATCCAATGTGATAACAAATGATGGAATAAATTCCATGTGTGTCCCACAACATGGAATTTGTAACAAAATCAATCCTTGCTCGATCCTCTACATGTTACAATCTATTCTGGTTGATTTAGAGTGGTGAGTATATCCTCTATTTTTAATTAAAGCAACGATTGATTGCACAACTTCAAATCTGAGGAAATATGGATCTCGTGTTATGTAATGGCATGCCTTGTCCTTTTTTATCAAAACTCTATAAATTAAGCCATGTAATAATTCCTAAGCTAGTCTTAGTTTTGATTGATTAGGAGCATTGAATAGATCACTTTGTGACATTGTAATTGTTCCAAACACTTTTCCTGATGATAATATAAGGGATCTTTCTCTAATATGATATTGTTTCTTGTTATTTAGTGTATTGTAAACTTCTCTTTAGTGCATTCCTAGACAGAAGGCCCCCCTGAACTGGGTATGCATTGCATAAATATTGTAGGTGCATATGATATAGTTTCATTAATTTTTGGTTTTATTCCATTGCTCTTTTATTTCTACAAGTCTTTTGAAGTTGTGTGATATTTCTTTCTCTTCATTCGAAGTTATAAGCAGTATGTTGTGTGCATGTGTTACAAGAATTTCATTTATGGTTTTTATCGGAATTGTATTGAGTGTGATACATAATTTTATGCATATGTGTGTGGTTATGAATGTCTTCTAAGTAACATGAATTATTTGATTATATTGAATGAGATATATAATGAATATGTGACATGAGCATTTCCCGTAGAATTTAAATATTGTCATTATCTACCGAAACACATATGGCTCCAATAATTGAGAACACATTCCTGGATTGGTTTGTCAGCATACACGATTCATTCGGTTCGATTGTTTACATTTTCAAATTAAAAGATATAGTTAAGCACCTTTTACTAATAGAAATCTATTTTTGCATATATTTTTCTAGCATCTCATTAGTTTACAAATCTCAGATTGATAGTTTAAATGTAAGAGAATTTGAGCAATTAAATTGATTGACATGACTTTGGATTATTCTTTATTGTTTTTTTAATATTTTATTATTTTTCATAATTTTGGATGTACATGTACAAGGTTATTTATTTCTATTTTTTATTACTTTATTTTCTCTTCAGATTCTAAGTCAAAAAATTAACATTGGATCAACACTCCATCTCTCCTAACTCCACATACAAACTAAAATGGGAGGGAAAAACAATATAAACTCCTTTCAATCCCTTGTCACAATTCATATGGGATAAATCATTAAGCTTATAAGATCAATGATCATGATTTACCCCAAGATGAGATCGACAATTGTTGAGTGCTCGCTTCTAGGGGTCATATCTCAAGTTTCAGAAGGCCAAATTTGGCATGAGATGGCTTGTTGGAAAGAAGAAGGAGAAAATAACATGTTAGAAGAAGTATTTTTCCATATTAACAACAGAAATGCCTAAAAAGTTTGAGAAAAGAGGAGGCATGATTTTTCTTGGATATTGGCCACGCATTTTTCTGCAGCCCATAATTCGAGTTTTTGAAGGCCAAAATAAGAAAATAAGAGCTCTTTGGGAATATTAGGACTTGAAGAATAACCTAAAATAATTTTTTCTTATTAATAGAGATTAATAAATTATAATATTTTAATTAATTTCCACAACTATTAATGTCTTGTCTCTTACTCAACTATAACTTAATTTTAATTGTTGTCGATTTGACTATATTTTCTTTGACAGGAAAACAAGGAGATGAAGAGTCTAAATAAAGACTTGGATACTAGGAAAATAAAAATTATAGGAAGAAGAATGTTTGTAACTATGTTTTTAATTGTAAGGCCTTCTGTTTCAGGGCCTCAAAAAATATAAATATCTTCTAATCTCCTACTTTAATGACTACAATTTAGTTTAGAATTTTCTTTCTACAAGGAATAAACCGGTATATAGACAGTATAACAACAACATAATAATAACAACAGATCAACTAGTAAAATGCATAAAATACGTACCTCAACCTGCAGGTTGGTTGATTTAGCCCCTTTCCTGTTTGTTCTTGCTCTTGCCCAAACTGCCCCAAACTGAATATTATCCTCCTAGACAACTAGGAACAACCTCTTCAGCTCCCTAGATCTAGGAAGCCTTGCGGTTTCCTGGCCCTTGAGCCCAAAGTTTCCAACAACAATAGTTCCCTTGTGAGAGTTCCCCAAAAACAAATTGTTCTTCCAATTTCATCCTATCTTTCATTATTTCATCCTCCTTCTTCTTCCCCCAATTTTCCCCAAAACAAAGACCCCTCTCCAAGTCCTCTCCCCTCTTCCTTATCCTCCTCTCTCAAATCCCCCTCATTAATTCCCCAACATCATTACCCCCCCATTAATTCCCCAACAGCTTTGTCCCCCCATTAATTACTTCACCTACCTTTTAATAATAAAATAATAAAAAGACTCATTTAATTTATTTTAATAATTAATTAAATTTAAATTAACAACTATGATAAATAATTAATTAAATTGGGGTGTTACATACAACCACGCTTCAAGAAACTTCATCCTGAAGTTAGAGTAATTTACAATACAAGGGTAATGACACATGATTCATACATCCACATCAAACAAAAAACATCATCAATTTAAAATACTTATACATACTAGTGTACATGTGCAAGGCATGCATGTGTAGCTAGCACATATAGGACTCGTACATGCACTAATGACAATAAGTATCACTTATAAAGTAATTCTTGTATGCGTCCAATCCAATCAATGAGACCATTCATTTCATAAAATATAGTAGACTATTTAAAATGTTTGTGAAATCCCTCAATTATAATAATTTAGCACAAGAAACATTCACTTAGATAATTGTAGTTCAGTTAAGCAAATATAAACATACATATATACATATTTTTCAAAACGATGAAATCAAGAAATTCTACCATAAGGTGAAAGCCCCACACACTCTCAACTACTTCTACTCATCCTTCCTCTCTAACCTACTTCCATATTCTTCCATCCCTATCCTTCCTCTATTGGACTATCTTGGAGTGTCAACTATATTGACCTAACTTCGTATAGAACCTATAAGAGGAAGTGTCAACTCTCTTGAACAAGCTTTCCCAACAGGAATATGGAAGTCATCATCACACGTCTAGGGGAGCATGAGCTAACACCATCCTCCCATGACTCCAGGTTTCATAGGATACACAGTGGGAAATTGTTATCAACAATTTTGGTCATTGTGATGATGTCATGATGAGGTCATGATGATGGAAAATCAAGCTCTTCAATAAGAATACTTTCCTGAGAAAATTTGCATTTGTCTTGTTCCAGAAAACTATATTTTTCAAATAGTTTGCAGGCTGCTTATATACTTGCCTGCGAGAATGCCTGATTCTCGCAGGCTGCATAAAGCTAGGGTGCGAACATTTTTTTAAAGGGGAAAAAGATGAAGTTCTCGAGCCTTCTAGAAGAGAATCTTCGAGAAGGATGAGTTGGATAATGAATGGTTGTTCAATTACTGGCATTCCAGATATCCTGGGATCATTTCTTATCCAAGCAACTAAATTATCTTCTCCTATATATTAAGGAGATTACTCATGGAAAAAGTTAGAAGAAGCAAGCTAGCAAGAGATTGATTGGAGAATTGTCGGAAGCCTGTATGAAGGACTGATGCTACAATAGCAAGAGACTACAGCAAGGTCATCACAAGTGGTTGATTTTCTTCATGCATGAGCAAGTGTGTGTGTCAGAACTAGGAGCCATTGAA
>SNQJ01S0032686.1:69105-81262 GCA_010110895.2 Picea sitchensis
GGGAGCTTAGAATTCCATTATAGAGCGATCGCCAGAATCAGAAGCAGAAGAAGAAAGGGTAATGGATTCAACACCGCCTGACAATTTTAGGTGCCCGATCAGCTTGGAGATGATGAGCGACCCACTGATCCTGTGCACGGGAAAACATACGACAGGTCCTCCATCCAGCGCTGGTTCGAGTCCGGTAAGCGCATATCCCCAACACCACCATGCCCCTCCATGATACGAGGGTCATACCCAATTACGCTTTGAGGAGCCTGATATCACAGTGGGCGCAAGCCCACGATGTCGACTTGAAGCATCCTGTGGTGGGCCGATGTAGGGTTTTCTGCTAATATGTCTATGGGAAGGGTTACTGTGAGGCATATTAAAGTGATAGTGAAGGACAATCATGAGACGCGCCTATGTATTGTGAAAGCCGAGGCCGTGGCAAAAAAATTTCCCCTCTTGTCCTGTGTGGACTCTTAGACCAAAGAAAATGCCATGGCGGCGCTCTTCTACTTGAGCTTGGATGATGATAATAAAGTGGGGCTTGTGGAAGAAGGGGTCATGGATTCGATCATGAATGTGTTGAAGCATGGTTCCATAGAGAATCGATCCATGTAAGTCGTGAACTTGACGAGCTTGGCGATGGTGGATGTGAATAAGGCCACAATTGTGAGCCATTTGGATGTCATATCGGCCCTCTTTAAGCTACTTGCATAAGGGGATTCAAGAGCTTGGAAGGAGGCCATTACGACACTCTATAATGGTGGCGCCCACGACTCCTAGCCTTAGGTTTGAATCCTCTCCTCCTCGACTAAGAGGTAAAAACAAGTTATCCTTGTGCGTTTTGCGGATCCAGAGCACAATTTCCTTCGGGGAGGTTTTCAATGACGTCTCAGGGTTTGAAAACGAACTTCCCCATTGCTAAATTCCATGTTCATGGACACCAAACCACAGAGAACGACGCTATGTCAAATGTTGTCTGATCATTGGAACCGCTCTAACAAATTCTTCCTTTCCACAACGAATACAATAAACCCAATTTCATCTTAGCTTTACATTAAATTGACATATATTTGAAGTTAGGGTTCCTTTACGTAACTGGGATGCAATAGGTAAGGTTAATGTTATTCCCAAACTGTATGTCTTTCATTTCTCTTATCGAATTTAATATCGTTCAAAGTATAGGTCACACTTTTGGCAATTCCAGTGTTTGATGGAGCTCATAGGCTGACGATTTTCACAATCTCAACCAAGGTTTGACTCACAAGGAAGACACTGGTAATAGTTGTCGCACACAAGCGAATTATCCTCTTTGGAGTTTATGCCATGATTTTATAGAAAATTATTTTATAAGGGTTATTTTGTACAAGTTGATATTCTTGGAATCTTGGGTAACTTGAAGTAAAATTAAAGTAAATCCCAAGGATTTGCTCAGAGTAGGCCACGACCTACTTACAGTTGCCAAAATTTTGGTTCAATTTAATCAAATATATTTCAAGTCACCTTATCAGATAGCGTTGTGAAAACCCATTTTTTTAGATTAAGATTTGTCATTAATTATGTTTATCTTATCAAAACTACAAGTGAAAAATAGCCCTTTTTTTCATTTTCTATGTCAAAGGTGATGCAGTTTATCATCTGCGAACCTCATAGGCTCTGGCTTCTTAGACTAAGTTAGAATGAACATATTGTACAGTTATGTGGGTGGTCAAGCCCAGGTTTCATTTTTGAAACCGGGCTCTAATACCATTTGTAAGGTCTTCTATTTCAGGGCCTCAAAAAATATAAATATCTTCTAATCTCCTACTTTAATGACTGCAATTTAGTTTAGAATTTTATTTCTACAAGGAATAAACTAGTAGATATATAGTATAACAACAACATCATAATAACAACAACAACATCATAACAAGAACAGTATAATAACAACATAATAACAACATATCAACTAGTAAAATGCATAAAATGCGTACCTCGACCTGCAGGTTGGTTGATTTAGATCCTTTCTTGTTTGTTCTTTCTCTTCTCCAAACTGCCCCAAACTGAATATTAACCTCCCATCCAACTAGGAACAACCTCTCTGGCTCCCTATCTCCATGAATCCTTGCGGTTCCCTGGCCCCCGAGCCCAAAGTTCCTAGCAACAACAATGCCCCTGTGAGAGTTCCCCCAAAACAATTTGTTCTTCAAATTTCCTCCTCTCTTTCATAGTTTCATCCTCCTTCTTCTCCCCCCAATTTTCCCCAAAACAAAGACCCCTCTCCAAGTCCTCTCCCATATTCCTTATCCTCCTCTCTCAAATCCCCCTCATTAATTCCCCAACAGCCTTATCCCTCCATTAGTTCCCCAACATCATTATCCCCCCATTAATTACTTCACCTATATTTTAATAATAAAATAATAAAAAGACTCATTTAATTTATTTTAATGATTAATTAAATTTAAATTAACAACTATGATAAATAATTAATCAAATTGGGTTGTTAAGGCTATTAATGTCTTGTCTTTTACTCAACTATAACTTAATTTTAATTGTTGTCGATTTGACTATATTTACTTTGACAGAAAAACGAGGAGATGAAGAGTCTAAATGAAGACACGGATGCTAGGAAAATGAAAATTATAGGAAGAAGAACATTTGTAACTATATGGGATAGAGAAGAGATGAAGAGTCTATAAGAGGAATGATTCGAAGGGGCAGTGATGAAAAATGTTATAAATGAAATTTCACCCTTAGTAGGGAAAATGGGGGTTGGATAACCCAGAATTCGGTCCTGTGTAATTATTTATCAAGCTTGAGTATTGATTTAAAATATTTTGGCTTTCACTTGTTTCTCAATTTGAGGAATTTCTTCTAAAGGGTGAATATAAGGAAGAGCTAATTCATGGTCTATTCATGCAATTGTGCACGATTGTTTGTTTTCTGCAGATGTTAGGAATTTGTCATTTCTGTCAATTGATTTTGTATAAAATGATTATGAATGGCTTATGAATTAAATTATAAGAACATATTCATTGTCATCTATATGCATATGGGTATGTTATTATGGTTTCTTATTCATAAATTTGAATGCTTTATGTTTCCATAAGTAGAATCATATAGTTGCAATTGATCTTTGTTACTGTTAGAATAAGTGTGCATTTTCATAGTAGAATAGGACTGCATTTAGGATTTATTATAATTTGAATGAGAATGTCTATCTTCCGAGAGAAATCCATTTAGTTAGTTGCAACCAATCCCACATATCAATGGATATTGTTATACAAAACGAAAGCAAGTCTAATTGTGACCTACCATTGGGAAATCCTCCCTCATGTTGGCATGGGGAATTTTTACCATGTCAACACAAGGTTTTATGGGGAGCTATAATCTTACCATAGTTCCTTACGAAATTTCTATAATAACTATTCAAACCAATAAAACCTCTTAAATTTTTAAGATTTTTGGGGTGAGGAAAATCCTTCATTGCATCAATTTTCCTCAGATCCACATGCACACCATCATTATTAACAATATGGCCCAAATATTACACTTTTGAGACACTACAGACACATTTGGACCTATTAAGAAAGAGTTGGTGATTAGGAAGTAATTGTAAGACCTAATCCACATGGGTGACATGGGCTTGCCAATTTTACTGTAGATCAAGATGTCATAAAAAAAGACAAGGAAAAAATGATGTAGAAAAGGTTGAAATATTTTTTTTATGAGACTCTGGAAGGTGGAAGGTGCACTGGAAAATTCAAAGGGAATCAACAAGAACTCATAATGAGCTTCATGAGTGAGAAAAACAATTTTAGGAATATCTTCCTCCTTCATGTGAATTTGGTAATAGTTCAAGCAAAGATCGAGTTTGTTGAATAATTGCTCACCATTGCGCTCATCCAAAAGGTCATCACTGATGGAATGGGAAGCTTATCCTTGACCCTTTTGAGAGGTTGGAAGTTAGGAAACATGTGCCAAGTGCCTTCTTTATTTAGGACCATGACGGTAGGTGAAGAATAAGGGTTGGTACTAGGGTGGATGACACTAGTGGCTAGCAACTCCTAAACTATCTTTTCTATTTCATTTTTTTTAGAAAATGGATGGAAATACAAGCATACATTGGGTGGGAGGATACCTATTATGAGTGGAATAGAACAATCATGCTCACCTCAGGAGGGTGGTAGTCCTCGGGGAGGTTCAAAGATGATATGGTGTTTGGCCAAGACTAAATGCATGTCAAAATGATTGGGTTGAGAAGGAATACAAAAGGCTTGAATCACATGGAATTATTGAGCTACAATGCCTAAATGGCCCTTTTTAACAAGATTTTCCATACCATGTAATTTAATGATATATGTAGATCTGACTGTAATTCCTTTGAAATTGTAGTTATGCCCCTCCTATTGGAAACTCATGTATAAATCATAGAAATCCATGGTGATGGGACATAATCTATGTAACCATTCAACACCAAAGACAATGTCACAACCGCCCATTTTCATACAAAATATGTGGGTTTTCAGAGAATAATCACCCATTTGAAGTCTCGCATTTTAAAAATGACGACCACATTTCATTGAACCTCCATTAGTAATCATGATTTGGAAGTTGTTCACAACTTGGATTTAATAGTGTGTTTCTTGGGCTATATGTCGATGAATGAAGTTATGGGTGCTACCACTATCAATTAAGACAATGACTATGTGATGTTTGATGTAGCCAATCACTTTGAAGGTTTAGCAAGAAAAATACCAATCAAGGCATGAAAGGAGATCTATTAAAATATCAAGTTAGAGAAGGAGTTGAGCACATTACTCATTTATTGTTATTAGCTTTAACAAAAATGGAAATCAATAGAGTGACAAGACTAAAGTTGCTTCTAGAAATAAGGTAAATTATGTTGTAAATATTTTTCATTTAAAATAATCTAGAAGCTTACCGAGAATATTTGCATGGTAACATAATCCATCAAAATTTGGCAAGAAAATAACATTTTCACACATTTCTTTTCTACACTTTGCTTATTCTATCAGCATTGGCCATTGATTCTCCCATTAGCCAATTCTTCGTTCACCTACTAATATTTCTTTGGGTGGATTGTGATAGGTTGGATCTATGGGCAATTTAACTCACACAAACATATTAGGTCACAAAAGTATTTGATCACTCTATTAGAAATTGCTTCATTCTTTTAAAGAGCAACATATTATACCTTTTCTTAATGAAATAGAACATAAACAGAATAAGCAACAATGATTCAATAAAACATAATTCTAATTGATGCACAAACTTTAGATTTCCCTGACACGTAGTTCTATTTGTTGCACAAGATTCATATTTACCTAACCATGTTGTTTGATTTTAGTACATCCTCATATTGCTAGGATTTTTTACCAAAGGGTTTGGTGCAGTTGCAACCACATCCTCATACTACTAGGGATTTTTACCAATTATTATGTTATGTATAGACAAATATTTATTTACATGAGCACATCCTCATACTACATCCTCATACTACTAGGGACTTTTACCAATTATTATGTTATGTCTAGGTAAATATTTATTTACATAAGCACAAGCAACATAAGAGGGAAAATGTTACACTTCTAACATAGTACCACCTAACTCCCTCATTTACATATCATAGAAAAGCAACTTCAAACATAACAACACCGTTGACTCCTTGCCTAGATGCACCTCAATCCATGAGAAGCATACTGGCATGACATTTACATACCGTAATGTATGAACAATCTTTTATTCAATTGAAATCGATCAATGTTGACTCTTCAAAAATATTTAATGGAGAATAAATAAAATAGGGCATATAAATAAATGAACCAAAAAACTTAGAACATGATAAGATGAGGTTGAAGCATTTAAGGACTATGACATCTAATAATGATGTCATTATTTCCATCACAGTGACATGAAAATCAATGCATTTTGAACTCCACCATTATTTTTAGAGTAAGATTTCAAATAATATAATCAATAAAAATATCAAAAAATAAATTATTTTAAATTTTTAATAATTATAATTATAAAATATTATACAAATTTAAATTAATATGAAATATTTAAAATCATAAATTATAATTAATATGGTAAAATTGATTAAAAACAATAGTATTTAACTTTCAACAACATAAAACATATATTAAAATTAATAATAATAATCATAAACTAAATATTTCAAAAATAGCAATATTTAAATAATTAAGAACATTTATGAAATTACAAAATCTTTACCATAAACAGAAAACATTCATTTCGAACTTTATAATTTTTTATGATGAAAAAAAACCTTTATTAGTCTGACTCAAGAAAGGGACTATAGCTTTCGCTTGGCAGTCAACGATACTATCGTTGACTGCCTATAACTTGGTCTATTTTAGTAGATTAATTGGTGTATTTTGGTACTTTTAAACAAATTTGAAAAAGGTATTTATAATTTAAATTATTTACAAAATATAAATAATTTTTTATATTTTTCTATTTCATAAGTTCTATTTTGTGATTGTGCTAGGTATTGTGATGGAACTTTATTAACCTTGGTATGTTTTTTTTTTTTACTATTTATAAGACATAATAAATAATTTAAAATTATGAAATTTACAAAATAGCCACGTAGAAATTATTGTTTCTATCGATGTATTGACTGCAGTGCTCTACTTGCTGCAGTCGATGCTATGCAGTGTATCCCAGCACCGTCACTGCAGTCGATGTTATGTGATTGATGCCAGCTCCTCCTCATTGTAGTTGATGCCAACGCCTCACCCCCAACTCTTCACCGCCTTGAAGATGCTAAAACTCCAGCTTCTCCTCATTGTAGTGGAAACTCTTCACTGCCTTGAAGATGGTAAAACACATTGAATCAATGCTTGTACATTGATAATCTAGAATACTAGCACAGCCGTATAGTGGCTGGTGAACAAATCTATATGATTGAAATTTATAGTTAATAATTAGATCAATTTGGATAATGAAAATCTGGATAACGAAAATAATGGAGATTAATTACGCAATCATGAAAATGAAATCTGAGTAAGTAAGCAAGCCCGTCTCATTCGAGCTTCTTTCATCATGACCTTCTCCACTATTGATTTTACTATTTGTTTGGCCATAGGACAGGACTCGCCATAAAAATGAATTCAAATAATTGTAATAACTATCATCAACTGGATGGGGATGAGGATAGGATAATGAGAATGATACTAAGAATACCTGGAGCCAAATAAGTAGCAAAAGAGGGAGAGTGAGGCGAGGTGAAATAGTTATCACCATGATTGAATCAACAATATAAAAGTGCTAATTACATCTGTGTATCAAACTCAGAAGGAAAAAGAGATAGTAAGTCTCCGTTATTTGGACTGACAGCACTCCCGTGCACCGCTGTGAATTGAATAACGGAATAAGACGGCTCAGCGATCCAATATAAAACGCATGGATAGCTGGCAATCCAATATGAAAAGCATGTACAGCTGAAACGCACATAGAGTTGAGGAAATCTAAAAGTTAATTTCAAATGTGGTAATTTCAAAGGTAAATTAGTTAAACTTGGCAATCATATGGTGGTACAGTAATTTCTCAATATGATTAGGTAAATGTTAAAAAGTAAATAGATTAACTGATGCATTCAAAAATTCAAGGAAGTTATGAAGAATAAATCACATTCATTGATTTGGGAAGACAACTAAGAATATGTCAGCATTTTCAATTGTTAGCTATCAAATTAGAATTTTAAATTAAATGGTGATTAATTGTGCCCATCTCCAATAAATATAAGCCTTTCGGCTTAACTAGTGCACACTTCGGTCGGAATTACAAAGTATTTTCCAACTTAGCGTACCCATTTCTGTTGTCGATGAATCCAACTTAGCGTCTGTATTTCTGTTGTCGATGAATCCGCGTCTGTATTTATGTTGTCGATGAATCCGAGGAAGACTGTGCAACCTATGGAACTGATCCCTGAAGAGTTGTGTGCACAGAGAATTTTGCACCTGAGAGAGCTATTTGAATCTCTTTCTGCTAGAGAAACAAATCCACCTACTAGAAGACCGTGTGCTGCATTATCTCCTGAAGATCTCACAAAATCTGAGTGGTTCTACCTGATGTGCATGTCGTTCACTTTCACTCCGAAGTCGGGTAATTCTTTCCAGATTTATTCTCTGTTTCTAGCACTGCCATTTCCCATTTTTTTTTTGTCTGACCAGAAAAGGCCAATCCCTGCCTGGAAAATATTGTCAATGTCTCCTTGCCAAATCTCCCTACCAATATCCACTAGTCTCCACTCCAATTCCCTTTCAATCTCGTAGCCATTGAGGTCTAGTAGCCAAAGCTCTTGAGATTTACTGCCTACTAGCTAGATGAAAAACTCACAATGAAAATAAAAGATGTGAAATGTTTTTCATACACAGTTTTTTGTTCTACAAGCTTCTATATGTGTATAATTTGCAAGGGCATGTTACTCTGCTAATAAACGCCTATAACTATCATATGCAAGAACACAATACAAATCATTTCATATTCCTTTGAGTTGTATTATCTATACCACGATTTCTAATTATAAATAGATTAGATTTAGTTTTATACATGTACAAACTCTGGAAATTTAGAATTTATGAAATCAATCTATACTACTTTATTTTTTCTTTGCCCTTTCCTACGAACCAATTTGATTCGACGCACCTTGCATACAAACCAATTCCTTCTATAACAGATAAAAAAAAAGTGACTACAACGAGACAAATGATAAAATATATAAATTAAATTTATTGGATAATTATTTTTTATAAAAAAAAAATCAATTTAATTTCTAAGCATGTTCAATGAAATTTGTAAAATCTGTGATTTTAAATTGAATAATTATTATTTATATATATATATAAAAAAAAATTCAATTTAAGTTATAAGCATGTTCATGTGTAAGTAATTGTTTTTTTTTTATGTTTCTTATTTTAAAGAATAAAAAGTGCATCATGCATTATATTTATCTTGTCATGATCATCATTATGTTAATAATGATTAAAATGTGTATTATATTTATCTTATCAAAAACATTGTTATACTAATAATGACTAATGTATAAGATTTTATGATTTTTTTAATTAGGTTAAGTTTAGATCATTGTTATATTAATAATGACTAAAATGTGCATTATATTTTTCTTTCCAAGACCATTTGTTATGCTAATAATGATTAATGCATAAAATCTTGTAATTACCTTAACTAAATTCATGAGATATAATTTTTTTTTAAATTAAATTAAATTTGAGATTATTAATTCAAACTTTTCAAAAAGACAAAGACTAGCTGCTTTGCAACTATTTCCCTTATTTCATATAGTTACCTAACATAATTTTATATAGTTATGATGATATCATTTAAATGTCAACATAATTGTTACCCATAGTCCCACCCATAGTCCATATCCCATGTTCACCATTTGATTTTAAATATCATCCACTGTCCACCATATGATTTTAGATCTTAGCCATTTCATTTCAAATTGTTATCCATTTTCCCTACCATTGTTTTATTAGTCCTTGTTTTATTATTTTCGGGCTGTGGGACTATGATTTTAGATCTTAGCCATTTCATTTCAAATTGTTATCCATTTTCCCTACCATTGTTTTATTAGTCCTTGTTTTATTATTTTCGGGTTGTGGGACTATAGTAATGAGTTCTATGAATTTTTATTATTCGTGTATGAAGACCAATGCATTTTTGATGTTTTAGTTTAAAGTTTGGTTGAGTTAATAAATTTTTTCATTCCTATTTTCTTTTTATCCAATGTTTTAGTTTTGAGGTATTATTTGACTTCAAAAACAAGGCAAACTTAGGATAGATTTGGATAATTTTTAAAGGTTTTCAAAGGATTTAAGGTGAAATGAACTAATACTACCTCTGGCTTGGCATCATTAGTTCTTAAAAGGCTTGGCATTAGTTCTTAAAAATTAAATGTTTTTTCTCAGTAGATGCTTGGCATTAGTTCTTAAAAATTAAATGTTTTTTGCTTGGTAGATGCTTTCTCAAAGGTTTCTCCCATGTTTATGGAATATCCGGCCACTTGTTATTAAACTGCCACCTACATGTTTTTTTTCTTGGTAGATGCTTTCTCAAAGGTTTCTCCCATGTTTATGGAATATCGGGCCAATTGTTATTAAACTGCCACCTACATGTTTTTTTGCTCGGTAGATGCTTTCTCAAAGGTTTCTCCCATGTTTATGGAATATCAGGCCACTTGTTATTAAAGTGCCACCTACACTTCCATTTGCATGTAAATGGCCACCTACACTTCCATATGCATGCAAGCGCATTTATTTTCATTTCCAAGGACGTTCTTGTTTTTTTCATTCGATTTAGTCCCTTGCACTCCAACTAGTGCTCTGTTGCTCTATTTTTTTGGAAGTGCTTTGTTTTTGTCATTGTTTTTGTCATTCAATTTAGTCTCTTGCACTCCAACTAGTGCTTTGTTTTTGCCTGCAACATTGAAATAAATTAGTCCCTTGCACTCCGACTAGATACCAGATATATAAAATATGCAGAATAGAAATGAAATACTAGAAATGATAGAATGATAGTAAAATATCCAGCATAATCTTCACCATACACAGAAATAATATACGAAATAGCAGCCGAAATAGCACTTTGATTCAGGTAGCAATATTCACAGGCCTCTTCGAGGGGGTAACCTCCAGTAGAGCAGCGCTCTGTTACAATAGTCTCCAAGCTAGGGTTCTTATACCCTCGCCTCTTATTTATACTAAATATGTCTATTAAGAGAAGCATCTAGAGGAAGATCCTTCTAGAAGTGGAAGCTTCTATTAGGTCTTCTTACATCCACCTTATTCTATTTTATTGAAAGGCCTCATTAATATTGACCTTTATTACATCCGAATACATTGATCTACCTATGTGCGGGTTAGGACCTTAACATGGCCGCCCCCTTAAGAACAACCTTGTCCTCAAGGCTTGAGATGTGGAAACTGCTGCAGAATGGTAGCTGGTTCCCAAGTGGCATCTGCTGGAGTCATGCCTTTCCACTGTACTAGCACTTCCTTGATGGTTCTCTGACGCAAGCGACGCTCACGCTGGTCCAAAACTGATTATGGCTGTAGCCAAATGGAGCCTTCTTCAGCTAACTCTGGAAGGTTAGTTTGAATTTGGCACCTGGTTCCAATCACCTTCTTCAAGCATGAAACATGAAAAACAGGGTGTAGCTTTGACTAACTGGGCAGAGCTAACTGATATGCGACTTGTCCCACATGCTTGAGAACTGTGTAAGGGCCATAGAATTTGGGTACTAGCTTCTGACAATGCTCAGCCTTGAGGGAAGTTTTCTTATATGGTTGCAGTCTCAGAAACACCTGATCCCCTTCTACAAATTGACGTTCAGAGCGACCTTGATCTGCTTGTTGCTTCATTCTATTGTGTGCCATGACCAAGTTCTCTTTAAGGGTACGAAGGATGTCCTCTCGAACGGTAAGTGTTTGGTCAACCGCCTGGACCTTCGAGGTACTTGGTAAGTATGAGAGAACTGAAGGTGGCTTCTGTCCATATACTACTTCAAAGGGAGTCATACGAGTGGCTGTATGGTATGTAGTGTTGTACCACCATTCGGTGAGGGGTAACCATTGAACCCACTGGTGTTGTTTTTCAGAGGCAAAGCACCTCAGATATGTGTCCAAACACTTGTTGACAACTTCCGTTTGACCATCCGTTTGGGGATGATGAGCTGAGATGAGATGCAATTGTGTGCCTTGTAGCTTAAACAATTCCTGCCAAAAGTTGCTTGTGAAAGTTGGGTCTCTATCAGAAACAATAGAGTGTGGCATGCCATGTAGCTTGAATACCTGGCCCATGAAAATTTGAGCCACCGTGGATGCAGTAAATGGGTGGGAAAGAGCACATAAATGAGCATACTTGGAGAGGCAATCCACCACCACCATTATGACTGATTTATTTCCCGATTTGGGTAGGCCTGTAATAAAGTCCATAGAGATATCCTTCCAAATAGCAGGGGGAATCGGAAGCAGTTGGAGGGTGCCTGGGGATTTGACTATTTCTCCCTTGTTGCGTTGACACACCTCACATTCAGCGACAAAATTACGGATGTCCTGTTTCATACCCTCCCAGAAAAAAGAGCGTTTGACTCGGTCATATGTTTTGGTGAACCCTG